>WSYH01003114.1:30510-56573 GCA_036426205.1 Ascaphus truei
GTCAGGAGCATCAGCGCGTCGTAGCCCTTCCAGACAGCGTTATGGCCTGCAGGAGGATGATATATAGTCCAAAAGTCCAAAAAGGTTCTCAGAGCAGCTAGAGTTCTAATATCCAGCTAAGTCTCTTCATCAGGGAATAATTAACAATATTAATCGAGTGGTTTAAATACCCCACGCCCCCACCCGATAGGCCATCCAATCAGGAATCATGGCCAATCCCGTGGAAGCGGGGAGGAGTCAAACGATAAAAGAGATAAAAAATGCTATTGATATCTGGTCCCTTTATTAACCTATCAACCTTATACATATACTTTAGGTGGAAGGAGTAAGAGGGGGCTCCTTGGTATTCCTCCTAAATCTGAACCTGTGACTTATCTTTTTTAACTAGTAGTATTTATGCTAATCATTTATATAATTGAATTTTAGATTCATGCTTCTTTTTCACGTTAACTCGTTTATACATTTTTGAATAATAAGGATTTTTCATAGTAATATTCTAAATTTGTGATGCATTTTTTATCTGGGTATTAGTACTGTTTTTAACCCCCTTTTCCTTTATTTTAGAGACATCTGCGCGATTTGTGTTTTGTACTTACTTTTGTGTGTTTAATAAAGTTTTATTTGTTTTTGTTGACATAAGTTGCCCTTAGCAACATGTAGGAGGGCTTTGAGCCTCCTGAAGTCGTTTGAAACTCCTCCCCGCTTCCACGGAATTGGCCATGCATTCCTATGATGGCCTCCTCGGTGGGGCGTGGGTTCATTTAAACCACTCGATTAATGTTAATTTGTCCCTGATGAGAGACTTAGCTGTCTCAAACGCGTTTGGATATTAGAAACTCTACTGCTCTGAGAACTTTTTGGACTTTTGGACGTATCTTCATCCTCCTGCGGGGCCATAACGCTGTCTGGAAAGGGCTACGACGCGTGGGATGCTCTGCTGAACGCTCCCCGAGTGGACGTTCACCTAACACGCGAAGTAACCCGACGGATGTGAAGGACAGCGTGATTTGTGTTTGCTGCAAAGACTTGGCCCTAATCTTAGGACACTAATGCGTGTACTGTAGCCCTGCTGAACGCTGTCTACACAGGAGCTTGTTAACCACAAGACCACCAGTCTGGTGTGCATTATCTGACGGCAGGAGTGGTGTGTTTTTGCACACTGAACGACTTCCTCACGGTCGTCCCGAGTGGTGTAATGGGTAACATTTAACCCTCCAATGCTTGTTTTTTTTTCACTCAATGTACGCTTAATACGCACCTTTATCTTGCAACACATTACTACTGTTTAATGGCACTATCAGCGTTGTGCGCTGGTGTCTTTTCTTTATTCTTCAGTTCAGTTTGTTGTGTGTTTTTCACTTGTTTTTCCTGAGTTTAATAAATTACTGTCTTATTTTGCATATACCTTGTCTGAGGCGCTTTCAAGGTTTCTTTCTTCTGTGTTTCTTTATATTTACCTTTATTCCTCTAGCACGACCTGCCTAGCAGCTAATGCATTTGCTGTGATTTCTTTCCAGGTGATTTTTTTCTTCTGGTTAAGATAGGTTAAGACATTGCATAATACTAAATGGGAGTTGATGTGGTATTCATTGTTCTGTGTATGATATATATATATTCCTGCTGAGACGCCGCGTTGCCCGGGATGTAATGTTTCCCAGCCCTCCTCTCTCTCTCCTCTCTCCTGCCCCTTATCCTCCCCCCCACCCTCTCTTCCCCCTTCCCCCTCAATCTCTTTCCCCTTCTCTTCCCCCCTCCCGTCCCCCCTCCCCCCTCTTCTCTTCCACCTGTCTCCACCCCCACCCCTCTCTCTCTCTCTTCCCCCCTCCCCCTCTCTCTCCCTATTTACAGGTCCGGTACCCCGCCCCCTTTTACAGCTCCGTGCACGTCAGTCGGTGTGTGTGTGTGTGTGTGTGTGTGTGCGCGCGGCAGGCAGTGTGTGTGTGTGTGCGGCAGTCAGTGTGTCTGTGTGCGCGTCAGTCAGTGTGTGTGCGGCAGTGTGTGTGTGTGCGTCAGGCAGTGTGTGTCAGCCAGTCAGTGTGTGTGCGGCAGTGTGTGTGTGTGCGCCAGTCAGTGTGTGAGGCAGGCAGTCAGTGTATGTGTGCGTCAGTCAGGGTGTGTGTGTGTGTGTGTGTGTGTGTGTGTGCGCGTGGCAGGCAGTCAGTCAGTGTGTGTGTGTGGATCAGTCAATGCGTGTGTGTGCGTCAGTCACTCTGTGTGTGTGCGTGCATCAGTCACTTTGTGTGTGTGTGTCCGTCAGTCAGGGGTTGCGTGTGTGCGCGTGGCAGGCAGTGTGTGTGTGCGTCAGTCAGTCAGTGTGTGTGTGCGTCAGTCAGTGTGTGTGTGTGTGTGTGCGTCAGTCAGTATGTGTGCCTCAGGCACTCTGAGTGTGTGCGTGCGTCAGTCAGGGAGTGTGTGCGCGCGTCAGCCGGTGTGCGTGTGTGTCCGCGTAAGTCAGTGTGTGTGTGTGTGCGTGTCAGTCAGTGTGTGTGTTTGTCAGTCAGTCTGTGTTTGTGTGTGTGTCAGTCAGTTTGTTGTTGTGTGCACCCCCCCCTCTGCTTTTTCCTCTGCCCTGCCGCGAAGTGGGGGGGGGGGGGGATGGTGATACCTGTCGCGCTCCCGGCTTCGCGGCCTGGCCGCTGGTCCGGGAGGGTGGGGGGGGGTCGATACCAGCTGGCGCCCCCCGGTGCTCCCGGCCGCGGGGAGGGGGGTGGGTTTGTGGGGTGGTGGTGATACCTGCTTGCGCCACCCGGCACTCCTGGCTTCCCGGCCCGGCCCGGCGGTAATACGGGGCCCAAGGAGAAGAGCCGAGTGGGCAGGTGGCGGTGTGTGAGAGGCGGCAGCGTCGGTTACTCGGCGGCGTGAGTTTGGCTGGCGAGAGGCGGCGTGTCGAGAGGTGAGGTGGAGGAGGCTTGCTTTTGGTGTGCCGGGGGGGTGTTTGAGGTGAGACGGCGGCACCGAGGAGCGGGCGCTGCTGCCCGTGGGTAGCGGTGCTGGCGGCGCCGGTGAGGCTGGGGTTTGCGGTGAGGGGGAGCGGGGGGAGAGGTGAGGCGGCGGCACCGAGGAGCGGGCGCTGTTGGCCGTGGGTAGCGGTGCAGATGCTGGGGTTTGCTGTGGGTGTGGGGGGGGGGGGGGGGGGATGTGGGGAGAGGTGAGGTGGCGGCACCGAGGAGCGGGCAGCGTGGGTAGCTGTATCGGCGGCGGGTGAGTGTGACCAATGAGGCGACACACTGATTGGCCAGAGGGTGAGTGACAGACCAACTGACCAATCAGATTGCCCCTAAGCACAGCCAACATACGTTTTTAAAAATATATATATAGATACATACACACACACACACACACACACACACACACACACACACACACACACACGCATACACGTGTATATATATGTAACATGTATGTATGTTTATATCTACTATATATTTGTGAAATCACTGTATGTCTGCGTCCCAAGGGTCAATCGCATTGGACCTTGGGCCTGTCACTCCGGCTCAGGCCATGCCCGCCCCCGCACACCTCTCATTGGCCTACGTCCAACACCAATGCCACACTGTCCCACCCCTCACTGACTCTCATTGGCCTGCGTCCAATGCCCGCCCCCACACACCTCTCAATAAGGATGCGTCCCACCCTCACTGACTCTCATTGGCCCTGCGTCCAATGCCCCCCCCAGCACACCCTCTGATGGGCCTGCGTCCCACCCCTCACTGACTCTCAGTTGGCCTGCGCCAATTGCCCGCCCCCGCCACCCTCTCATTCGGCCTTCGTACAACACCAATGCCCTTATACTTCCACCACTTGTCCACCCCCTCTAATCCTCAACCTGCTCTGGGGCCACGCTTCACAGACTATCAAAACCTTCACGTCTGCTACACATACTGCCGAATCAGGTACAGAATCTACACACAACGCACAACACAGCACACACACACATTCACACAACACCAACACTGCAACTGCCTCTTCAACCCCCCCCTCCCTCCACCCCACACATGTCCCTCCCGCAAACCGGACCGCGAGGCGCGGCCTCCACTCACACACCATGCAACGTGTCCCCTCCCCCTATCCCGCTACCTCACACAGTGTAGCTCCCGCGCGATCCGCCACAGCACGCCCACATCTCCCTGCACCATCACACCAGCTCCCTCCGCAACGGACCGCGAGGCCGCGGCTCCACTCACACACCATGGCAACGATGTCCTCCCCATCATCGCTACTCACACAGTGTAGCTCCCGCGGACCGCACAGCACGACCACATCTCTGCACCTACAACAGCTCCCTACGGCCCGGCCATAGAGCACTCAGGACGTGCTGAGGCGGTGAGCCCGCGCTGAACAGATGCAGAACGCCCCTGCATCTGCTATCAAGCGCGCTATACTTTCTCCCTGCTCATGCGCGCTGCGAGCACGCTGAGCTAGGGAAGCGGAGGAGCGTCACGTGACCGCTCCTCCCATCCAATGGGGCTTCCAGCCGGTTCCCTGCAGAGCCGCCATTACCAGGCAGAAGGCGTTGTGTGTGTGTATGTGTGTGTGTGTGAGAGAGAAAAACGGGCTGGGGCTGGTGCTGGTGCAGGGGGGGGGGGGGGGGGTGTGAAAAACGGGCTGGGGCTGGTGCTGGTGCAGGGGGGGTGTGAAAAACGGCTGGGCTGGGTGCAGGGGGGGGTTGTAAAAACGGCTGGGCTGGTGCAGGGGGGGGGGTGTGAAAACGGGCTGGGGCTGGTGCTGGTGCAAGAGGGGGTGTGTGAAAAACGGGCGGTGGGCTGGTGGAGGGAGTGGGTGTGAAAAACGGTCTGGGGCTGTGAGGGGGGTGGTGTGAAAACGGGTCTGGGGCTGGTGCTGGTGCAGGGGGGGTTGGGTGTAAAAAGAGGCTGGTGGTGGGGGGGGGGGGGCAAACGGAGTGGTGGTTGTGGGGGGGAGAAGGGGTGGGGGGAGAGAGAGGAGGCAGAAGGGAGAGGGGGGGGGCGAAGGGAGAGAGGGGTAGGCAGAAGGGAGAGAGAGGGGGCAGAAGGGAGAGAGGGGGGGAGAGGGAAGAGAGGGGGCAGAAGGGAGAGAGGGGGGCAGAAGGAGAGAGGGGGGCAGATGGGAGAGAGGGGGAGGGCAGAAGGGAGAGAGGGGGGGGCAGAAGGGAGAGAGGGGGGGCAGAAGGAGAGAGGGGGGGCAGAGGAGAGGAGAGAGGGGGGGGGCAGGAGAAGGAGAGAGGGGGGGGCAGAAGGGAGAGAGGGAGGGGCAGAAGGGAGAAGGGGGGGGCCGAAGGAGATGAGAGAGGGGGGCAGAAGGAGAGAGAGAGGGGGCAGAAGGAGGAGAGAGGGGGGGCAGAAGGGAGAGAGGGGGGGAGAAGAAAGAGGTGGGCAGAAGGGAGAGGGGGGGGAGAAGAAGGGAGAGGGGAAGGGCAGAAGGAGAGGGGGCAGGCAGAACGAAGCAGAAGGAGATGGGCAGAAGGGGAGATGGGGGGGAAAGAAAGGAGAGGGGGGGCAGAAGAGATGGGGTTGATGAGGAGGGCCGAAGGAGAGAGGAGAGGGGGGGGCAAAAGCAGAGGAGAGAGGTAGGGGAGGAGGTGGCAGAGGAGGAGGGGCAGAGCGCAGCGGGGGGGTAGAAGGGAGCCAGAGAGGGGGGGCAAGAAGGGAGAGAGAGGGCGGAGAGAGGGGGCAGAAGGGGAGAGAGAGGGGTGGCAAAGGAGAGAGAGGGGGGCAGACAGAAAGGGAGAGAGGGAGCGGCAGAAGGGAGTGAAGGGGCGGAGTAGGGGGAGGGAGAGGGAGGGAGGGGGGGGGGGGGGGCAGGGGAGTGAGCGGGTGGAGGTAGAGAGGGAGGGGGGGAGGGGGGAGGTGGAAGGGGAAAGGTGACGGCGGGGTGGGGGGTGGAGGGGGGGAACCGGAGGAGACAACGCGGCAGGGTCAGGTGGGGAACGGAAGGATTGTATGTACGTAACCATAGCACCAAACACACCAGAAATTGAAATTGTGCGGTGTGCTGCATGTGCGTCTGTGCGTTTGTGCGGCAGTGTGGACGTGTGAATATATTTATCAAAGTTTGCACAATGTTAATGGTAATAAATAATTATTCTCACAACAGGTCTTTTTTTTTTCATTTTTAAATATTTATAAATAATATAGTATATAGTATAACACTACACCACCCATACAACACACACACAGGTTCCCCAGTGACACCACAAACACACAGACACAAACACAGACCACTTCAAATTGACACAACACACTGACAAGCTACCAAGTGACACACACACACAGTGTACCGCGCCTCCCAAGCCGCGCGTTGCTGTCTCCTCTGTCAGGACAGCAAAAAGCTCCTGTAGCGCGAGCGTCAGCAAGCGAGTAGCATGCTCATAGCGTCGCTCAGTGCACTATGTCGAGGCCCTAAACGCCACGGACCGCGCGGGCCGCGGCCTACACTCACACACCATGGCATACGATGTCACCTCCCCCTATCTCCGCTACCTCACACAGTGTAGCTTCCGCGGACCGCACAGCACGCCACATCTCCTGCCCACCTCACACAGCTCCCTACCGCAACCGAAACGCGAAGCGCGGCCGAAGGCCTACTCACACACCATGCAACGATGTCCCTCCCCCCATCCCGCTACCTCACACCGTGTAGCTCCCGCGGACCGCACAGCACGCCTCATCTCCTGCACCTCACACACTCCCTCCGCAACCGGACCGCGAGGCCGCGGCCTACCATCACAAACACCATGGCAACGATGTCCCTCCCCCTATCCCGCTACCTCACACACAGTGTGATAGCCGCGGACCGCACGACCACAGCACGCCACATCTTCTGCACCTACACAGCTCCCTACCGCAACAAGCGACGCGAGGCCGGGCCTACACTCACACACCATGGCAACGATTGTCCCTCCCCTATCCCGTACCTCACACCTGTAGCTCACGCGGACCGCACAGCACGCCTCATCTCCTGCACCTCAACACAGCTCCCTACCGCAAACGGACCGCGACGGCCGCGGCCTACACTACACACACCATGGCAACGATGTCCCTCCCCCTATCCCGCTACCTCCACAGTGTAGCTCCCGCGGACCGCACAGCACGCCCACATCTCCTGCACCTCACACAGCTCCCTACCGCAACCGGACCGCGAGGCCGCGGCCTACACTCACACACCATGCACCAATGTTCCTCCCCCATCCCGCTACCTCACAACAGTGTATGACAACACCTACACACGGAAATCGATGTTCGTTGAAATAAAATATGTTTTCCTAACTATTTTACTGTCTGTATAATGTACACAACACTCACCCACACAAAAACCCCCCTCATACACACACACACACACAAGCAAACATCCTGTCATTCTATGCCACACACTACACTCAAAAACATGCCATTTTTAAACATGTGTATGACCAACAACACGCACTCACACACGTCACACACACAACATGCCTCAACACACACACACGCCATCACACACCAGCAACACACACACATGCTCTCACACACACACCACACCATGCCACGATGTCACTCCCGCTATCCCGCCTACCTCACACACTCTACCTCCCGCGGAACAACCAGCACGCCTCGAATCTCCTGCACCTCACACATCTCCCTCCGCAACGGACCGCGACGCCGCGGACTACAGTAAAACAGCATGCCACCAATGTCACTCCCGCTACCTAACACACTGTATGACAACACCTACCACTGAAACTCAGCTGTTCTTACAATAAAATATGTTTTCCAACAATTTCACTGTCTGTATAATTATTCTAAAACACTTCTCACACCACACACTAACACACAACACTCACCCACACAAAACCCCCCTCATACACACACACACACACACGCAAACATCCTGTCATTCTATGCCACACATAACAACAAATCACACCTCACCTTCACCCTCATAATACACACACTACACTCAAAAACATGCAATTTACAACATGTCTATGACCAACAACACGCACTCACACACGTCACACACACAACATGCGTCATACACACACACATGCCATCACACACGCCACATACACACATGCTCTCACACACACCACACACCATCACACACAACACACACACAAATACACAAACACATGCACACACACACGCACTCAGCAACGCCACACGCCCTCAACCACGCAACACACGTACTCACACACACACACCAACCTCCTCTGCTGATACAACACACAAAACAACACTTCAACATAACCTTAACTACCACACACAACACAACCACCACTAAACAAACACACACACCCAACCCACTGTTCCAATTACCTACCCTTCACCATACACACTACACTGAATACAATGCACATTTACACGTCTCACCACCCACTCCCATTGCACATCAACATCCCACCACACACAAACATATACAACAACACAACACCTCCGCTACCAACACACCTAGCACAATAAATCACCTCTTCCTTTCAATAACATATTTTACACAAAACATTACTATTTACACATCTGTCTAATTTATTGCACACAAACACTCAACTAACCAACACTGACACACACACTCACACACCACACACTCACTATCACATCACACACTCACTCATCCACACACACACCCCACACAATCAACAATCACACACAATAATTACATACACACACTATTCTGCCACACACACAGCCAACATTAACACAAAACAAAAACACACACAACATTTCAACACCTACACAAACGCACACCAAACACAAATAAATACCCCTCAATACTGTCACACTTTATCAATTTACAAACTTTTCACAGACCACAACCGGATGCCTTCAACACCTCGACGCTTCAACGCTGTGCCAAAACACACAATACAATCATTGGATCGAACTGCGCCTTGACACAACAACATCAGGAAGTATTTTAAACACAATCGCACTGAAACACTTCACTAACATCACACACAACACCTACCTCAACACACACATCAACAACTTTTAACAACACATCACAACTTACACACACAACACCTCTACAACACCTACAATAACGCACATCACAACAACAACACCAAACACACATCTTCACAACACAAAACATGCCACCCAAAAAACACCTTCGCAAAACAAAACATACACACCCTGACAATGAACGTGACACGCACACACACACACAAATTAAATGTACTGCACCACACAATGCACACACCCATTTCACACACATTGAAATCCACGCACACAATGCTAACAAACAACTCACAACGGAATACACAATAGGTCAACAACAAATCCTCACAACCACAACATCAACACCAACACATTACACACAACAACATCACACACTAATTCCATTTAATACACACACAGCAGGTATATCAAACGCACAAATACACACACAGCATCCTAACACAACTACTCAACAACACACACACACAACATCACCTGCTAATGAAACACTACAGCGCCAAACACGCCTTGCACAACAAAGAGACAGAGCCAGAATCAGAAGAGCAACACAACGAGAACAACAACAACAAAAACACAGAGACACACCCACTACATCAACAGACGCTCACACTACAGAACACCAACAACGTACTACAACATCCAGACCCTCAGAGACTACAGAACAGCATGAGGCACGCCTTGCAAAAGACCAACAACGTGCTACAACATCACGAGACGCAGAGACTACAGAACAACATGAAATACGTCTGCAGAAAATGCGACTACGAGCTACAACAAGAAGAGCCACCGAGACTCCACAACAACATGAAACACGCCTTGCCAAAGACAGAACAATACGGCGCACATCAAAACAACACCAAGACACACCAACACACACAGTACAACAAGCACTACAAGACACACATACTACATGTACGCATTCAACTAATTACACTTTGCTACGTGCCGCTTTCATATATAATCCACACATACTATACCAGCAACATCCAAAGGTCAACATTGGACACATGGACACTATATGTCGCTACTGTCAAGCAAAAAAATTCCAACATGAATCAGCTGGAATGTGCTGCAGCAATGGCAAAGTTCAGCTACCACCTCTACACTCACCCCCAAATCCACTTCTTTCATACATGTCAGGGACAACTTCAGAATCTAAACATTTCCTACAAAACATACGCAAATACAACTCCTGTTTCCAAATGACATCCTTTGGTGCTACATCCATAGTTGAACAAATTGGATTTAAAAGTACTTTTAAAGTACAAGGTCAAGTTTACCACAGGGCCGGCTCTCTTCTCCCATTACCAGACCAAGATCCACAATTCTTGCAAATTTACTTCATGGGCGATGAACAACAAGAAGCTGATCAACGATGCCATTGGATACCCAATACAAGACGTGACATTGTCATCTCCTTACAAAGGATGTTACATCAACACAACCATCTCATTAACACATTCAAAACATCACTTGAACGCATGCCAACTGATGACTATCAAGTCATTATCCGAGCCGACAAAACACCAGTGGGTCAACATGAACGTCGCTTTACTGCACCTCAAATCAACGAAGTCGCTATTGTTATAGCGGGGGAACAATTTAATACACGGGACATAATTCTTCAGCGGCGCGCTCATTCACTCACACGCATTTCTGAAACACATCGCTCATATGATGCTCTTCAATACCCTCTCATACTTTGGAACGGTGACGATGGCTATCACTTCAACATCATGCAAGTACACCCAACTTCAAAGGCAAACACTAACAAAACTGTATCCGCTATGGACTTCTACGCTTACAGATTAATGATACGAGATGCATCGCAAAACCACATTTTACATTGTCGACAACTATTTCATCAGTTTATTGTTGACATGTATGCTAAAATTGAAAGTGAGCGTCACTCACAGACAGCACTCACAACCCACGCGCCACCCGCCGCCTCACACCCTAGCAGGACCCCCACTCACAGACAGCACTCACAACCCACGCGCCACCCGCCGCCTCACACCCTAGCAGGACCCATACTCACAGACAGCACTCACAACCCACGCACCACCCGCCGCCTCACACCCTAGCAGGACCCCCACTCGCAGACAGCACTCACAACCCACACGCCACCCGCCGCCTCACACCCTAGCAGGACACACGCCTCACATTTTTACATCACTTATGGCACCAAAATATACATTGTACTGTGGTGTGGTTACAATAAACCATTTTAATACAACATCGTATTACATTTTCTTCCATCTTTCTTTTCTTTTCAATATTATTATCCAACCTTTACAACAAATACTCACCTATTGTTCCACAATTTATAAATAATACTACCTATTACGCATTTACATCCCGGGCAACGCCGGGTCTCTCAGCTAGTATATATATATATTGTGATGCCCACATCACGTTGCAGTATCTTTTAGTCCCAGAATAAGGCCAGAAACATTGTATTTTTCTACACGGGGTTTATTTTCCGTGTTAAATTATACACCAACAGACCAACCGTCCCTTTAAGTCAAAACAAATCATAAAAAATAACACCTACACCCTTTAGGGAAAACGAACTAAACATACTCCAGCGCATTCTAACGGGCCGACAGCTAAGCTGGTTATCCACCCAAAACATGCCCTATCATATGCACCCCATATAAATAGTCATAGGTACATTAATATATCCCTTAGCTCTTGGTCTATTACTGTTGGGGCACCAGGTAATTCCCTCTGGACCCTGCGAGAGTTCAGAGAATCCTTCTTCTCTGTAGTTGCAATGATATTGATAGGACGTCCCTGTTTTAGCGCAGTCTTGCGTCCTTCCTTCTTCCTGGTATTAAGACCCGGTCAGCCCCAGCAGATTCCGCGACCACCATCCAGCGGGTCTAAGGGACTGTGCCAGCCTCTTCATTAGCTGGGGACCACTTTCTCTCTCCCCTCCCTTCCTCTGGGGAAAACAGTCTCTCTCAGAACGGCAGCTCTCTGTGTCTGCCTTAAAACACTTCCTTGTTCATTCGGGAGTCCAGCCTGATTAGCTGTAGCTGAAACTAGTTTCTCTAGGTGAGATTAACTCCCTGTAGGCTGGAAAGCACACTTGCAGCAACACTCCAGCATATACAGAGACAGTGATTGCATCACATATCCCCCTCCCCAGCGTAACATTATCCTATGAAGCAGCCCGTGCAGCATTTCCGTGCACCAGCCTCTTTCTCGGAGAAGTCTGACATCCATCTCTTCTTTTTTTTTTCTTGCCTTCCAGTTGAAGACTTTTTCCTTCAGGGGGATTACTAGGCCTTCTGGGCCTGAAGATTGGTACTTTGCTACCTCCTTGTCTTTCACTCGTTTGACTTTACCGTCAAAGTTCAGCTTTTGACGTGTCACTTCTTGCAAATGTTCCTGAGTATCCTGCAGTCTGTTAGCTCTCTCTACCAGGACTCTATCTCCCTCTGTGACCTTGATCTGCATTTCCTGAAGATGCATCTCCATCTTCTTCCTCTTGTGCTCAGTCTCCCATACCCTGCAGGAGAGCCTTGACCTCGTTGGTCAGCTCATTGTGTTCACTCGCCAGTGACTGTTTGGTCTTCTCTTGAGAAGACTGTAACTCTGCTTTAGCAGTGATGGCTTTTAGACCTTTCTCCATCAGCATACCTTCAGCGTTTGAGACCATAGCCCGGTCATCCAATAATGTTGGTTCCTTTGCTCCGTCAGCATCTGGGGGACTTGTAGCTGGGATGACCTCCATTACTTGGTTTTCAATGTTCACTTTTGGAACATCTTTTCCATTCTTGTCACTCACACGATGATCTGTGTTTGGTTCCACACGATTCAGTTTCCACAGTACTTCAACTTGGGCGGGATTCTCATGAACCCCAAGTGTACCCATGACACCTGTCTATTACAGTTAGCAGACTCGTAGACTTGGGCTTTTCTTTCTTGGTTCCTTAACTTACTCCGGTGGGAGTATCGCTGGATAATCCGTGAGGTCTTTCTCATCTTACAATCAGTGAGAAAGGTTTAAGGCAGGAGAGGGCTTTAGATACAAAGGAGTTTCTCAGACTTCATCTGAGAAACCTCCTGTTGGGCAGCAGTAGAGTCCAACGTAGCATCCCGCTCAGTCTTCAGAGCTTCGAGCTCCTCAAAATAAAGCAGTCAAATTCAGGCAGTCATCCAACTTAAGGGGTGGATGTTCCCTGTGTATACAGCAGCCACCAGCCCCCAACCTCCAAGGAGAAAAAAAGAAGAAAAGATGGTATTAGTATTAAAAGGGGATTAAAAAAATGCAGGCTTACACTTCATATGATCGAGGTAGGCAGTATGATATTATAGGTAGTGGGTGCTCATCTGGTTCACAACAGTATTACACTGTGTAGTGTTTCTTTATTTCATAACTACGAGACGAGCTCCCCTGATTTGTTGGAAGATCACCTGGTGCAAGACGAGTGGAACAGTCTTTATCAAGGGTTGCAGTTTGTTTCTAAGTTTCTTAAATTTTTTTCTTTAGATCACTTGATTGTTATTATTATCACATTGCTTTATTATTCACACATGTGTGGTTGAATTGTATATTGTCACATTTAGGGTGTGTTAGAGCGCTATTGTTAGTTTTTTCACCTCGAGCTCCTCACCCAGGTCACGCTTTTGTTTCTCTGCCTTCTTGCGGCCAGCACGCTCAGACTCCAGATCCTTCCTCACGTTCCACTCAGTGCAGCTGCCAGTTCAGCTTCTTTAGAGTTGAGTCGTGATTCCACATCTCCTAGCTGACTAAGAGCAAGGCTTAAATCTGTTACCTTTTCTCTATTTCTGACCTGCAGCTGCCGGTGCTCTTCCCGGACCTTGTCCAGCTCCCGCTCAGCAACCTGTATTTGCAGCTCTGCAATTTGATCCAGCAAGTCTCCTCTCAGGGCCTTCACCTCTTGCCAGTGCTTGCTCTGAGTTTGCATCAGCGCATCCTTCATATTTTGGAGCTCTGCAGATTCCATCACCAGGGTCACTGCTGCCTCTGTTTTCCATGCCTCTTTCTCCTTGGCGTACTGACTCTTGGGGATGGAGCAGCCTCTCTGCTTCTTCATCTCTAGTTCCAGTTTCTGGACCCTCTCCTGCTCCCTCTCATACAGAGTCACCTGGCATCTAAACTCCGCCTCCAGTGATGCTCTGATGTCGCTCAGTGTTGCCTTCAGCTCCTCATGCTGCTCTGTAGGGACATACTGTGTTCACAGACGCTCCTGTAGTACTTGTACTTTTTGAGAAGCCTGGAAATTTTTTTGCTGTAGCGCTTGCTGCTTCTCATCAGCATCCGCCTGTTTCACCTTGGCCTCTTGCAGACTCACACAAAGCTCTTGCAGCTGGCTCCGCAGTCTGTGCTCTGCTTATGTGCGCTGCTCCAGGGAGACATGTTCTTTATGCAGCCTTCTTTCTGCACTCTCCAGTGATTCCTGCACTTCAAATTTTTATTGTGTAAATTCTTTCTTTAGCTTACCAAGCTCTGCTTTAAGCGCATGACCCTCTTGCTGAGAATCTTCTAACTTTCTGCTGAAACTTCTCTACTCCTGACCCCGGTATTACCAAGACGAGCCACACCTCTCCAACCCCGAACATGGCAAGTACATACGATGATCCCGACTTCTCCAACCCCGACCTGGCTACCCACTAGCAATCTACACTCCGGACACGCTCATGCGGATGGAGGTTGGTGTTTTCGCAATCCCCACCTTGGCTCCGTGGTCGTGCCCTGTTTGTGGGGAGCATTCCATCACACAGTCTCTCTTAGAATGGCAGTTCTCTGTGTCTGCCTTAAAACACTTCCTTGTTCATTCAGGAGTCCAGCCTGATTAGCTGCAGCTGAAACTAGTTTCCCCCACCTTTCCCCCTCCCCCAAACACATTAATCTCCCAAATACACATAACCACCCCAACTCCTCAATGCACATGTTAACCCCCAATACACATAACTCCCCTTTCCCAATACACATAACAACCCCCTCCCCCAGTACGTTTAGTAACCCCCTGTAGGAGACGTGCAGAGGTATAACCAGAGAGACATAGATTGGGGAAAATAAACCTTAGCTTTTGTTCAGCCTTTAGCTTGAAACCATACAGCTTTAAGGCAGCAAACAAATAAATACATAAAACAGGCTTATTATCCCTGTAAGGACTGACTCACACTTCCCAGTCCCTATCTGCAGGGCTGGGAGACTAGACCTCTTGCTAACCTCTGACCTCGAAGTCCAAAGAGGTACCTGGTATCAGGGTTCTCTTTCCTACAGTCCAGGGTCTGGATTGGTGTTCCAGGGGTGATTCCTCTGACAGGTTCCAGGGTCCTCTACATCCTGGAGTGGGGGGCCTGGTTCCTTGGGATCCCTCTCTGGCAGCACCCTCTTCCTCAGTGCTAGAGAGACACCCTGTAGTTTACTCAGGAGGTTTTTCTGCCTGACTGATGAGCCAGGTGGAGACTGGCTAAATGTCTGTAGCTGCAATTAACCAGCTCCATGCTGGACTCATCAGTCAGATACAGGCTTTCTATTTGAAGCCCTATTTAGACAGGGGTTAAGGCCCTGTCACTAGGGTGACCAGATGTCCCGGTTTAGCCGGGACAGTTCCCGTTTTTGGGGCTCTGTCCCTACTTCTTGGGGTGCTGTCCCGGTTTTTGAATCCCGTTGGCCGTGCATGCACGATCGGCACTTGCTGCCTGCTCGTGCGCAATCTGTGTTTGCCAGTCGCTCATGCGCATGCGCGACCGGCAAGCTTTGATCGCGCATGAGTGACCGGCAAATGCCGATCGCGCATGCGCACGAGCAGTCGTTAAGTGCCGATCATACATGCACGGTTAGCAAGCGCTCTTCACGCGTGCGCCGACTGTGCATGCGTGACATTTGCCGGGACAAATATGGTCACCCTAGCTGCCACACAACCCAATACAAATTATACCCCCAGCCATACATATACACTGTGTATATATATATATATATATATATATATATATATATATACTTCATGCGGACTGTCATCACCCACTGAATTTACTTAATAATTTCCCCTTCTCGTAATTTTTACGGGCCACCTCACCCAGTACTTCATCGCTGAGCCAAAGAATACCATTCAGAGTCCACCATGGGATTCAATGCCTGCTTTTGTTGTCCACTCTGTAAGTGCGCATTTTATGAGATTTGCTTGATTTTTCACATTATCATACAATATTGCACTATATTCGTGTTTGTTTTCCAGTTTTTCGAGCTCCCCACACCCCTGAGACCAGCATTTATTGCAATATATAATGTCATGCAGAGCAATATACAACATGCAGAGCAATATACAACATGCAGAGCAATATACAACACACAGAGCAGTATACAACATGCAGAGCAATAGAATGTCATGCAGAGCTATATAAAACATGCAGAGCAATATAACATCATGCAGAGCAATATACTGTACAACATGCAGAGAAATATATTGTTGCCCCAGTAAGCAGCAACAGAGCAGTATACAACATGCAGAGCAATAGAATGTCATGCAGAGCTATATAAAACATGCAGAGCAATATGCAATATGCAGAGCAATATACATCATGCAGAGCAATATAACATCATGCAGAGCAATATAACGTCATGCAGAGCAATATAACATCATGCAGAGCAATATAACATCATGCAGAGCAATATACAACACACAGAGCAATATACAACATGCAGAGCAATATAACTTCATGCAGAGCTATATACAACATGCAGAGCTATATACAATATGCAAAGCAATATAACGTCATGCAGAGCAATATACAACATGCAGAACAATATAACATCATGCATAGCAATATACAACATGCAGAGCAATATAATGTCATGCAGAGCTATATACAACATGCAGAGCAATATGCAACATGCAGAGCAATATACAACATGCAGAGCAATATAACATCATGCAGAGCAATATACAACATGCAGAGCAATATAACGTCATGCAGAGCAATATAACATCATGCAGAGCAATATACAACACACAGAGCAATATACAACATGCAGAGCAATATAACTTCATGCAGAGCTATATACAACATGCAGAGCTATATACAACATGCAGAGCAATATAACGTCATGCAGAGCAATATACAACATGCAGAACAATATAACATCATGCATAGCAATATACAACATGCAGAGCAATATAATGTCATGCAGAGCTATATACAACATGCAGAGCAATATAACATCATGTAGAGCAATATATAACATGCAGAACAATATAACATCATGCATAGCAATATACAACATGCAGAGCAATATACAGCATGCAGAGCTATATACATGCAGAGCAATAAACAACATGCAGAGCAATATAACGTCATGCATAGCAATATACAACATGCAGAGCAATAAAAAGCATGCAGAGCTATATACATGCAGAGCAATATACAACATGCAGAGCAATATAATGATAGGCAAAGCAATAAACATCATGCAGAGCTATATACAACATGCAGAGCAATATAACGTCATGCATAACAATATACAACATGCAGAGCAATATAACGTTATGCAGAGCAATGTACTGTACAACATGCAGAGAAATATATTGTTGCCCCAGTAAACAGCAACAGGGTTAATGGTTTCCATGGTCACTTCTAGCTGCTGACCCCTAATTCCAGCTGTGACATACAGACACACTGATGCACACACCGGCACATATTATATATATATATATATATATATATATATATATATGGGCCTGGCCATGCTTCTATACGGTTATATACTGCTGAAATCGTAAGCTGTTGATTTTGTTGCCTTACATGGGTGCTACGCCGCAGGTTGGATCAGCGTGCATCCCCTTACGCTTAAATAATGGGTTTAGTGTACGGGTCCTTTTGATTGAACAGTAGGTTGTTGTAATTCTGTGAGGCTGATCAGCAATCTCCCAAGCTGAGCACCGTGACATGGCAAACTGTAACTATTCATTGTGCTTCAAACGTTAATAAAAGTCCTTTCCTTCTCAGATCTGGTCCAATTACAGGTTTATTGCGTTATTTTTCTGGTCCAATTATAGTAAGCACGTGATACTAGTAATGACTGTGATTCGGGATCAAATACTAGTAATTACTGTGATTCGCGATCCAATATTAGTAATGACTGTGATTACATTTGTGACTGATGCATTTCTTGTTACATAGTTACATAGTAGATGAGGTTGAAAACAGACATATCCATCAAGTTCAACCTATGCTAAATTTAGATGACAGATACTTATCCTATATTTGTTTTTACAGTATATTAATCAAACAAAAAACCCCAGTGACATATCATCCAATACAGGGGCGCGCAATCTTTCCCCCCTGCGCTTTTCTCCCTGTGCCCCCGCACCCTCCCGCCTGCTCTCCTTCCCTGCTCGTGTCCCCCCCGACCCCCTGTTCGGCTCTGGCGCCAAATGACATCGCGGGGTCATGTGACATCACGTTGCCATGGCAATGTGACATCACGTGACCCCGCTCCATCATTTGACGCCAGGTTACCATGATAACGTGTCGATGGAAGCAAAGGTAAGTTAGTTACAGAGGCCTCGCGTGGTCCCCCCCCGGCATTTAATTTAAATGCCTTGGGGGAAGAGCGCGGGACCTCCGTAACCCACGCACCCCCTCTCCCCCCCAGATAATCTCGCACTCCCCAGTTTGCACCCCCCTAATCTAATATCTCATAATGGGAAAAATGAAATTCCTTCCTGGCTCCAAATATTGCCAATCAGATTTCTTCCTGAATCAACATCCTTCCCATGTTTACTTATTTGGTATATCCCTGTATACCTTTCCTTTCTAAAAAGATGCTCAACCTTTTTTTGAACAAATCTCTTGTATCTGCCATCACAGTCTCCATGGGTAATGAATTCCACAGTATAACTGCCCTTACTGTAAAGAACCTTTCCTTTGTTGCTGGTGAAACCGCCTTTCCTCCAACCTTAAGGGATGGCCCAGAGTCCTTTGTACTGCCCGTGGGATGAATAGTTCTTTTGAAAGTTCCTTGTTTTGACCCTGAAAATATTTGTATATAGTTGTAGCAGGGTCACCCCTGACTACTAATCTGCCCTTCTCCGGGCAGTAAGCCCTGGTACAGCAGGCCTACCAGTAGTCATCATGGGGTTTTCCCTCTTCACTGGTGCTGCCCCTGAGAGTCAGACGAGGCGGGTACAGCAGGTTTGAGATTACCCAATCCTGGGACAGACCTGGTGCCCTCTTCTGGCTGTACTTAAAAGCAGACATCACCCAAATGAGTAAATTGTCCTACCCTCTGAGGAAGGCAGGTCACATGACTGTGGCGGTCAAGGGCAGGCCTGTAGTGGCGGTCCAGGGACCATCTTCAGTGATGGCTGATCTGGGAGACTGTATCCGGCAGAAGACTGCTGAGTACCTGTTGTGTTACTGCAGACTGTAGTAATAAACCGTTCCTGTTTTCCAATATACCTCCTGCCTGGTGTGTGATCTAACTGGGGGGAGAGGTAATCAGTTCTACCGTGGGAGATCGCCTCCATATCCCTGGAGCCTACGGCAGATGGAGGCGCTGCACTGCTAAGTATTACGTGGGGTATGAACCCCAGAAGCCTGTTCCTGTGTCCCAAAGTCATCGTGGACGACTCAGCCCTCTTGTTACCAGCAGGTATATGCACCATACACCCTGTAATGGCCACTATCTGCGATTGGGGGGGAACACTGTTACATAGTTATCATATCCCCTCTTAGACACCCCTTTTCTAATATTAACAAATCAAATTTAGCTAGCCTCTCCCCATAAAGCAGATTATCCATCCCCTTTATTAATTTGGTGGCTCTTCTTTGTACTTTTTCTAGTTCCATAATCTCTTTTTTTATGTAGTGCCCAAAATTGTACTCCATATTCATGGTGTGGC
Organism: Ascaphus truei; assembly: GCA_036426205.1. Lineage (NCBI taxonomy): Eukaryota > Metazoa > Chordata > Amphibia > Anura > Ascaphidae > Ascaphus > Ascaphus truei. The sequence continues at coordinate 50,306 of WSYH01003114.1, forward strand.
CTTACTAATGCTCTGTTGCTGGTTCAGTAGTGTTAGGATCTACAGATGGGCCACACCGTGATGTGGCTGTAGGCTTAAAATACTTTATCCAAAGTGATTGAACTAAATCACCGTTGTTTATGAGAAGATAAACAGATACGTATTTGACTATATACAGTAATTTGGCATATTGGATGTTGAACTGGGGCTTTTTGTCCTATACATGAGGTCACAGTCCTAGCAGCGCTACTTCTGACACAAATATATAGGATGTGGTGGTGTAAGGATTCTGCCCGATCCGTGCCGGGTTTTGCTGCAGTTCGGGTTTGCCTGCCCTTTCGCTTCAGTTCGGCCATTTTGGTTACTGGCAGCCTGCTATATAAGGCTGCAGTTTCCAGTGGGAGTCACCGAGCAAAGTTCTAAGCCTTGCAGCTCCTGTCAGTCTGCGCTGTCACGCCTTTCCCTGTTTGGATTCCTTGTTGCTGACCCCGGACCGTGACCCCGACCTCGCTGCTTTCTGCCTGCCCTGACTTTTTGCCTATCGCCTGGACATTGCACCACTGCCGCCTGCCCTGACCGTTTGCCTGTCCCCTGGATTCTGCACCACTGCCACCTGCCCTGACCTCTGCCTACTTACTGACTACGGTTACTCTAATAGGACTCTGTCCCATGGCTCTGGGGTGGTTATTCTGCATTCCTACCTCAGCCCTGCGGGTCCTCTTCCTGATTGGAGACGAGCACCATCACAGGTGGGTTTGGGTTTCGAACTTACAGGGGCTGTGTGTGTTTCCTATTTGTTTGAATTTTTTTGCAACAGTTTATTGATGATGTAAAAAAAACAAGGGCGAAAAATGGCAGCAGGAGATGGAGAATTTGTAACATATCACAGGATGATGGGCATCATGTAACCCGTCCTCTTTCTCCATACTTCCTAAAAGGATTTCTATGAGAGCTATATTGAGTTGATAAGCCTAAGGCACCTAGTGACTGGAATGGTGAACTTAGGTGGATCCAAACCGCAGGCGGATTTTGGTCAAACGAGCTGCGGAAATCCATGGATCGGAATCAGACAGGTCTGCCCATCTCTACCACTGAGCTAGTTATGAAAATATATATATAAACACTCCCAAATCGCTCACTAAGGACTGTAAAATAGGAACAAAGCACTTTAATATATTGACGCCAAAAGAAGAATTCTCCATTTCCATCTCTGAGCCTCCGTTTCAAATCAAACTCACAATCTAAGTTGAAACAATGAGTTCATTGTGTTTTATCTGTTTATTTGTTAATGGAAACCGCTATGGCCATGTCACCCAGCATAACATGTGTGTTTATCTCCTGTGCTGGCTTGTGCTAGACTCGGGAGACCCTACGCCCTTTCAACACTTATGTGTACGGTTATTTAGCAGAATTCTTTTAGTTGTGCACATTGGTACAGTATATAATGTAAAATAAGGATTTCATAAACGGTCACCAGCAATAATGTTCCTCTACTACGTCCTATCAGCACAAATCCTTTTCCTCGCACTAATCCCTTTGCAAAATAAAGCATTATACAGATGTTCATGAAAGAGCAGGAAAGGGATCTAAACCCCATGTAAATGAAACATCTGGAACAGAAAGGGAAGTGCTGGGTGATCAGCAAACTTAAATAACCTGCTTAAAAAAAGTCATCAGCAGCTTTCTATTGCTGTTTATTTCACATATATAAAGTTAATCCTGCCTCGGGGGACCATTGTGTCGCCTCTGGTATTGCCTTTGCTGGAACCTCATACTGCTCCCACCCGTCAGACGTGTCAGGATGTCCTGAAATGCATTCTTTCCGGGAAGTCTGTGTGACATCTTCTTGATACCCCCACTATTTCTCATCCTCCTCCATAGATTACGCTTTGCTTTATACAGAGGGCAGAAACAGTGAATCCGCCTGAAACCTGAATATCCTTTGGAATTGGAATTTCAATGACCCGGGATATTTATATTGATCTATAATAGATTCTTAGCTTCTTTTTAAAAATATTGGTGCATGTTTTGTTTGAGAATCTTCTATGCAACTTGTGCTTTTTTTGTGCTTTTGTATATAATGGTAACGGCCCCTATAAATATCATACGTGTGTTGTGTGTGTATCATATATATATATATATATATTATATATATATATATATATATATATATATATATATATCTATATAGCATATATGTTTGCTGGGAATAGGTGTGTTAATTCAATTTCTAACTGGCAACAGTTGTTTGGAGGTAGGTGGCCCCTCCTCCCAGAGATCACCCCTCCTCACCTTTTTAACTTGGGAGGTTTTCTCATTTTGCTGCATAGACGGGGCCTACTATGGTTGCTCCCCCTCATACAGAGGTAAAGGGGAAGGTTCACAGTTTAGTGTTAGGACCTGCACATTTGGTTATGCCTTGACGTTGGTATGCAGGCTTATGATGCTTTGGCCAAAGGGTTTAACTAAATAACCAAGAAAATATTATTATTTAAGTATTTCACTTTTTACTTATTGCCATATATGTTTTGTCAATTGGATGTCCAAAATAAAGAGATTTATTAAAGCATACACAACGTTTCGACCCAATAGGTCTTTGTCAAGTGCAGAAAGTGGCCACTTTTTGCACTTGACAAATACCTATTGGGTCGAAACGTTGTGTATGTTTTAATAAATCTCTTTATTTTGGAAATCCGCGTGCCCCATCTTCATTCCTTTTTGTACGCCGTGGATTGGACGCAGCCGATCGCACATTGACGGGAGCGCCGGTAACTGTATCACTCTTTGTCATATTGTGGTGTGCAGCATTTATTCCGTGTTGTATTGTCAATTGGATGTAGCATAGGGCTCCCCTGTCTTTTGTTGTATACATTTGCCACGCTCAGTAGCAATCCTTTTGACATAAATATATATATTTATTATATATGATGTGGTGGGTGTTGGGGTTTCCGCTTGCTGGGAATATGTGTGTTAATTAAATACATATTGTATATATTGAATTCCAGTCCCGCAGATTCTCCCTCTTCTCCAGGAAACAGGTAGTATGTCTTGTAGACAGAATCACCGCCTTGCAGCAGGTGTCGGATGGGTGCTCTGCTCGCCCAAATGTAAGACCCAACAGGATCTCCAAAGACAAGAAAGAGGGCACGCAGCGCACCTAAGGTGAGTATCCAAATAAATGTATTTAAACACGCACAGCGTATATCAGTAACTTACATTTAAGACAAATAAAATGTGCCGAGCTGGAAATCTGGAAAAGAGTGAGTCCATAGGTTGCATTCATCGTATATTTGTAACGGGGCGGTGAACCCAGGCGCACGCCCTGGTATACGTACACACTAATACAAGGGAAAAAGAGGGGTTACATAATATATAGTGTATCTGGTTTCTTCTCTCAGGGCGATCATAGGAACTACTGAACATTAACCCCTACAGCATCCTCATGATGGTGACTCAACATCACACCAGCCACCAACTCTCAGGGTCCTTATGTAAATATGTCCCAAGTCTCTCCTAGTCTCTCCTAGTACCACCAATGAATCAATGGCAGGGACATGTTTAAGGGTTAGATTGAAGTGATTGACACTTGTTTATAAACATGGTATGGGTGGGTGATTTCCTCTGGCTTCTCTTTTTTGCATGATATCACTATGTGCTGACCAAGAGTCTGTTGACCGACTAACGGTGACAGCGGCTGCTGGAGAGGGATGGAACGTGTGACTGTCATTCTTTTTTTTTTGTCCATTCCATGCACAACCACAATAATCCTCTAATATAAGCACTGTCCCGATCTCTCTCTGATGCTAAAGCGCCCAAACTCCTGGAAATTACTGCGGTACTGTGATGTTGAACATCATTAAATAGTGGCAGTTTAACAGCAAAAATGCTATGTTTGTTTGATTGCTTAATGTGCAGAGTTTGTGAGTCTGTGTGTGAGTTTGTGAGGTTGTTTGTGAGTCTGAGAGGTTGGTTGTGAGTCTGCGAGGTTGTGTGTGAGTATGTGAGGTTGTTTGTGAGTTTGCAAGGTTGGTTGTGAGTCTACAAGGTTGTGAGCTTGTCTGTGAGGTTGTAACATTGTTTGTGAGGTTGGTTGTGAGTCTGCGAGGTTGTGTGAGTCTGTGAGGTTGTTTGTGAGTCTGCAAGGTTGGTTGTGAGTCTGCGAGGTTGTGAGCTTGTTTGTGAGGTCGTAACGTTGTTTGTGAGGTTGGTTGTGAGTCTGCGAGGTTGTGTGTGAGTCTGCAAGGTTGGTTGTGAGTCTGCGAGGTTGTGAGCTTGTTTCTGAGGTCGTAACGTTGTTTGTGAAGTTGGTATTGAGTCTGTGAGGTTGTGTAACAGAACAGTGGGATGATTCAGGTAAAATCTCTTATTTGTTTCTCATGTGCATCACTGCTGAAGTCAGAAGCGGTGACTCATCTTTCTCCACTTACACAGCCCTGTCCCCCCGCTGCGCTCCATTGTCATGCAGAGTTAGTGAAGAAGACACTCCATTAAACTGAGCTGATATACGGGAACGGGAGAGAGCGGAGCCCAGCGGGAGTTATAAGACCCCACACAATAGCATATAATATTATATGACTCAGAGAGCATTCAGAGCACTGAACCCAAAGGTAGCACTACTGTCCTTCAATGCAGTAAAGCATGAGCCTTATAAATGAGCACAGCATCCCTCCGAGCTACAGAAACCTTAGCGATTGCTAAGATATTTAACTTGAAATCTCCCACAACAAGAATATTTATCTGGGAGACACAATATGGCCCAAAGCGGCCATTAGTATTCACTGACATCATTAGGATATTACATCAAGGTTTGTTGACCTCGGGGTCATTTCTTTCATAATAGATATAAGGTTAAATATCTTACAGCTGAATGTGTGTGTGTGTGTATGTGATGCATATTGCAGGGGCAGTATTTTTCATTACAATTCTACATTCTGAGCAGTAGATACTCAGGAGTTGGGTTACCATCAAGTACTGTTACGTTAGGATGCTTGTTATTTGAGTCAAACTGGAACTCTAAACAATAATTTATTAAAGGCTCAGTCCCACTTCCAAAAATATTGTTGCTTTAAAAAATTGCCTCTTCCTTTCCTTAGCTTAGCTTAAAGCTGCAGTTCAAGCTGGCGTTTTTAAAAAATATATATTTTTTTTTCCCCATTCAATATGTGCATCAATACAATCTGCACACTGACAAGTGATTGGCTAAGCTGCAGATCGATCTGTTCTCCTGTAATCAATCTCTTTCTCCGGGTTATTTAATTCAGTTATTGCACAGCATTCTGGGCAATGTAGTCCTGGAATATGATTGACTGGGCAGTTACTAGATACAATTAGTTGACTGCTAGAGAGAGGGCGGGGCTCAAGAGCCAGAGCCTATCAGAGGGGGAAGGGGCTGTTATTTGGAAATGCTTCCTACATTAGAAACAGTTGTAACGGGTATTCCCCCACCCAATCGCATATAGTGTGGGTGCGCAGGGAACCTAATGTTACCAGGTGTGGTGCTTTACCTGTTAGGCTCACAGGAGGTCTGAGCTTCCGCTATGGGGAACCTGGGACACATATAATACTATGAGTAACCGTGTACATATGCTTCTTTAAGCAAGTGTGTCTTAAGGTGGGTCTTAAAGGTGGATAGAGAGGGTGCTAGTTGGGTACTGAGGGGAAGGGCATTCCAGAGGTGAGGGACAGTCAGTGAAAAAGGTTTAAGGAGGGAGAGGGCTTTAGATACAAAGGGGGTAGAAAGAAGACATCCTTGAGCAGAACGCAAGAGTTGGGATGGTGCATAGCGAGAAATTAGGGCTGAGATGTAAGGAAGGGCAGAAGAGTGTAAAGCTTTAAAAGTGAGGAGAAGAATGGAGTGTGAGATGCGGGATTTGATCGGAAGCCAGGAGAGGGATTTAATGAGGGGAGATGCTGAGACAGATCTCGGAAAGAGTAGAGTGATTCTGGCAGCAGCGTTTAGGATAGATTGTAGGGGAGACAGGTGAGAGGCAGGAAGGCCGGACAGCAGGAGGTTACAGTAATCAAGACGGGAGAGAATGAGGGCCTGAGTCAGAGTTTTAGCAGTCGAGCAACAGAGGAAAGGGCGTATCTTTGTTATATTGCGGAGGAAAAAGCGACAGGTTTTAGAAATGTTTTGAATGTGAGGGGCGAATGTGAGAGAGGAGTCGAGTGTGACCCCAAGGCAGCGTGCTTGGGCTACTGGGTGAATGATCGTAGTTCCAACAGTAATGTGGAAGGAGGTAGTAGGGCCAGGTTTGGGAGGAAGTATGAGGAGCTCTGTTTTAGCCAT
>WSYH01003114.1:56630-72443 GCA_036426205.1 Ascaphus truei
GAGGGGAGATGCTGAGACAGATCTAGGAAAGAGTAGAGTGATTCTGGCAGCAGCATTTAGGATAGATTGTAGGGGAGACAGGTGAGAGGCAGGAAGGCCGGACAGCAGGAGGTTACAGTAATCAAGACGGGAGAGAATGAGGGCCTGAGTCAGAGTTTTAGCAGTCGAGCAACAGAGGAAAGGGCGTATCTTTGTTATATTGCGGAGGAAAAAGCGACAGGTTTTAGAAATGTTTTGAATGTGAGGGGCGAATGTGAGAGAGGAGTCGAGTGTGACCCCAAGGCAGCGTGCTTGGGCTACTGGGTGAATGATCGTAGTTCCAACAGTAATGTGGAAGGAGGTAGTAGGGCCAGGTTTGGGAGGAAGTATGAGGAGCTCTGTTTTAGCCATGTTGAGTTTAAGGCGGCGGAGGGCCATCCAGGATGATATAGCAGAGAGACATTCAGAAACTTTGGTTTGTACAGCAGGTGTAAGGTCAGGGGTTGAGAAATATATTTGTGTGTCGTCAGCATAGAGGGGATAATTAAACCCAAAAGATGTTATTAGGTCACCTAGAGAGAGTGTGTACAGAGAAAAGAGAAGAGGTCCCAGGACAGAGCCCTGGGGTAACCCCACGGAGAGATCAATAGAGGAGGAGGAGGTGTTAGCAGAAGAGACACTGAAAGTACGATGGGAGAGGTAGGATGAGATCCAGGATAGAGCTTTGTTCCGAATGCCAAGAGTATGGAGAATGTGGAGTGAATGTGATGTCCTCCTACGCGTGGGTGACTTCCGGCGTGGATAATATCACCGCAGCCCCGCACTGTCTGTAACTTGGCGGGAATCTGTTTGCCGCCGGCAGGCCGCAGTCACTACTGGGAGTGGCCTCCGGGAAGATAGTCTTTAAATATATATATCGGGGTCTGAGCCCAGACCTCTGATGGACGCGCAGCGTCCGCTGTGTCCCTAACTTACTTCTGAATAATAAGGGGCAGGATCCCTAACCTGGGGCCTGTCCCTGCAACAACACAAACTACTGGTGGCTCAGGGCTATCTGGGGCCTAGGGGGCTGCTGGCCTAGTGCAGGGAGTCACTGACTCCTGCACCCTACCTCCTTCCCCTAGCTGCTCCTGTCGCCGACTGCCTAACGTGCTCAGAGCCCGCGAAATTTATCTAATTCTCTCCAAGCAGGGAGCTCCTGCAGCCCTATTGGCTCCTTGGCGTCATGGGGCCGCTCCCGAGGCTCATGGGACTTGTAGTCCCGTCCAAGAGCCTTCCCTGGTAGGCTAGGGTTCGCGCGCTCCTTCCTGCACATGCGCAACTCTGCCGGGCCGCCGGGGGCTAACTGCGCATGCGTGACCTAGTGCAAGATGGCGGCGCCCTGCTCGGGAGCCGCCGGGAACCACCAGGACGCCCAAACGCTCACTGCACTGGCCCCCACCCTCCAGAAGTGCCGGCGGGTCCATCGAGTGACCCCCGGCAGCGGAGGAAACGAGGGGGGGGAGTCGTGGGGCAGCAGGAATGCAGAGGGAACCTGGCTACACATTAAAAATTTCTTTAAAACATTTTGTTTTTAATGCTACAAGTATTTTCTCATAGTACAGAACTAATTTATTTAAAAACACACATGTAGGATATTGCTTGAACTGCTGCTTTAAATCACAGCAACATTAGAGTCAGCGCAGCATTCTTACCTAATTTTGGCATGATCCGCGCTCCTAACAAAGGCACCTTACATATTCCATGGAACGACACGCATTTTTAAACAATGAAATGTTTTATTGACCAACAAATACCTGTTCTTCATAGGTAGCCAAGTATATACAGAGATTTCCAAACTTCACGGGCCTCTCCTTCTGCGGTACATGTGGAGAATAGGTCTGTGAGGATTTGATAGCTTTCTATATATTATTGCACCTACGAAGATGTGTCCTGGCAGATCATTAAAAAGTAGCACCGCCTGTGATGAATCAATTTCTCTCCTGGACCAATGCAGCGACAAGACTTTCCCCTTATAATAAACTATGAAACAAGATGTTAACATGGAGGAGAATAAATATTGCTAAATGGGAGTTAAAACTTCAAATAAAGGACAGAACATAGAACACAGACAGAGCCCAGTGCTACATCCAATGACACAAATACATAGTAAAGTATATATATATATATATATATATATATATATATATATATATATATACACAGTGGTCGACAAATCAGAAAAAAAACTTACTCGCCACCCTAGTACCACACGGTGTGCTGCTTGGGCCAATAGGAGCTCGCCACGATGTTAAATCCACTCGCCCGGGGCGTGCAAATGTATAGGTTTGTCGAACACTGTTATATATATATATATATATATATTATAATATATTATATATATATATATATATATTATATATGTAACGGGTATTCCACCCCACCCAATCGCCTATATATAGTGTGGGTGGAGTAGTTAGAACGTAGTGTTACCGGTGTGGTGCGTATACCTGCAGGCTCACAGGAGGTCTGAGCCTCCGCTAATGAGAGCCTGGGGTGAATCCTCTGGAACGAATCTTCTTTCAGCGCCTCCACCTATGTAGGATTCTATGGAAATGTAGAATGACCCTAACATAGGAACCCACTCAGAAACCACATACACCAGTATTATGGAGAACAGGTTTACTGAATGAACAAACACTTTACTAACACACATATAAGACATTACACAACATCATAACCTTATGCTATAACCGTATCACCTTCTGCCCAATGTCTGGTGTTCCCACCCAGTGTCCGGTAATCCCCACCCAATGTCCCGTACTCCTACGGAGGTCGTGGGTGACTGCGCAGTCACTATGAACTAATAGGCCTTTTGGTGCACATATAATACAGAGGTACCTTCCGAGCACTCCGATGCTCGGGCCTGCAACACTCTTCTCAAAGGGTCAGACGTGTGATGCATCCATCTGATCCTATCCAGGTACTTCTCCAGGAACCCCAACGAGGGTCCCACCGCTTCACGGGAACACAACCGTCTCACGGCAACAGCAACCGAATCACGGGAACAGCAACCGCCGCTATCCCTATCTATCCCTAACTAACCCTAAAGTGGCAGGAACCCTAACCTAGGGCCTGTCCCTGATGAACCGTAACCTGGGGTGGCTTGGGGAAATCTCCTAGGGCCTGCGGAGTAATAATCTGCCCCACTCCCCTAGCTACCCAAGTCCCTAATCCTCCCTAACATCTAGCTACTCGCTACTCCTAACACTAACAGCCTGCAGCAGACACACCGCTCTCACCGTCAGCCTGCAGACATCCACACACGCTGCACACACTGCGCCCAGCACATGCAGCGACACACACACAGCTGGCAATAGTACACAGCCACCTGGATACCCGCAGCAATAATCCACTGTACACACTCTGTGCCTATTTGCCAAACCTGCACCTTACACACCTAAGGGTGACCTCCCTATCTAGGGCCGTCCCTTATAAATTACCCACTAACCTGGTGGGGAGTTGGGGCCTACCTGGGAGTAGGTGACCTTACGCGATGCAGGAGCTTCACTCACTCCCTGCACCCTTCCTTCCCCTTCAGCTCCGCTGCGCCAACTGACTCACGCAGCTCTCTGCCCGCGAAATGTATCCAATTCCCCTCAGACTCTTGGCCCTCATTGGCCACACTGTCCCACCTGGTGTGCCTGGCCCTAAGCCTCATGGGAATTGTAGTCCCGAGGCCCTTACAATAACATTGGAGCCGCGTGCGCTCCTCCCCTCTGCCTATACTAACTCCTAATGGCCGCCGCAACCCTTCCTGAGCTGTCCCTACTCTCGCGCGACTCTCCTGCGCCTTCCCTGCCCTCACGCAACTGCTCCCTGGCGCTAGGGTTCTCCCTGCGCATGCGCGAGCTATCGGGGCCGCCTGGGACCTACTGCGCATGCGCGAACCGGCGCAACATGGCGGCGCCCTTACAGCCCGGCTCCAAGAGCGCCGGGAGCCCTGAGACGCGCGTGCGGCCTTCGCACCCGGCCGCACGCGTCCCTGGCAACCCCCGAGCCGGGGCCTGACCGCCCTCACCCCTGAGATCGCCGCGCGGTGCCGCCATTTGACTCGGCTGCACCCGCGATCGTCAGAAAGGTGAGGGGGGTGCTGACAAGCTGGGGAGACCTGGCTACATATATATCTAGAATAAAAACATTTGGTCATTTAGTTTGATTCTTTGGCCAAAGCATCTTAAGCCTGCACACCAAACGCCAAGGTAGACCAAGTCTGTGCAGGTCCTAACACTAATCAAAATTCTTAATAACCTGTATAATACCAGGAAGAAAATTTTAAAATAAAGCTGTTGTGATTAGCTGCATCGTTCTTAGTTTGATTGAAGCTCTTATTTACCTGTAAAATACCAGGAAAAGCAATCTGAATTAGATTTTGTCGCAACCAAACTGCATGCAAGGACCTACGTGTGTGGAAGGTGAAATGGGGTGATCCTTAACCATTTAGAAGCAAAGTGGGATGAGGGTGAGCTTAGAACCTGGGAAGGAGGCGCCACCCTCCCAATTAGCTGTGGCCAGCTGGACAAGATTACAAAACAAAGATACCCAGTAAGCTCCTATTTTTTATATATTAAACCCCCAAAGTAACCACAACATATATATATATGAATATTAGTGCAAAGCGGAGTGCTACTGGGCATGGCAATATATACTTCAAATAAAGGACAGAACATAGAACACAGACAGAGCCCAGTGCTACCTTTCATTTCTACAAAGATGTCCAACCTTTTTTTGAACAAATCCATTGTATCTGTCATCACAGGCAATTCCACAGTGTAACTGCCCTTACTGTAAAGAACCCTTTCCTTTGTTGGTGGTGAAATCTCCGGTGGTCCCTGTAGACGGACGTTCACAGAGGTACACAATTGGAGACTTTATAAGGTGAAATTATAATAGGCTTGATTGGGCATTCCTTTTCAACAGGAAACCATCCAAACAAGGGGGGGGGGGGAAGGGGGGGAAAAAAGCTATAGTCACTTGGGAGTAGTTCTAGTGAAATCCTATGCAATTAATTCACATCTCCCTTAGTAAAGCATGTCTCGCAGCCCCAAAACATATAGCATGAAATAAGCAGATATAAGCAGTCTCTTAATAATGAAAGTCTTATCTGTTAGCTGCTGTAGAGTAAGCTTCCCTGCTCTCCTGGAACCGCACCCTTGCGTGCACAGAAAATCAGCATCCAGGTTTAGAAGTCTTATTTGGTGTCTTGCAATCAGCTATGCTGGGCAGAGCTCAAGACCGGTCAGCTCCAGAGATGTGTGTTCTCTTGGTCAGTCTCTCCTGGGAGACTCAAGAACACTGCTCTGTCTCTCCAAAGGTCAGCTCTCATTCAGAGCTAAGGAGTCACTTCCTGTCTCAAAGGCAGGCTTTTTCTCCACCTCTAATCAGGCAGGTGGTGTTAGTTAATTTGCTACCAGCAGTTAACCACCACACTGCTGGATTAGAGGCACATTTGTGCACAGGGATAAGTCCCCTTTTACAGTCCCCATCTCTTCTCTCCCCCCCCCCGCGGCCCCCCCCCCCTCTCCCCCCCCCCTCCCTCCCCCCCCCCGTCTCCCCCATCTCTTCTCCCCCCCGCCTCCCCCTTGGTCCCACATCATGCATTCTCCCCCCCAGAGTCTCTTCTTCCCCCCCCCGTGTCCCCGCCTCTCTTTCTCCCCCCCCCCTTTTGTCCCCTTTCTTTCCCCCCCCGTTTCCCCCCAGAAATCATCTTCTCCCCACCCCTGTGGTCCCCATCTCTTCTCCCCCCCCTGTGGTCCCCAATACCTTGTGTGTGTTCAGCGCTGCCACTATGGTGTGTGTACTTGTTGGTGCACTTAAAGATATGGGTACCTGCCAGGTGCTCCAGCACCCGGACGCGCCGACTGAGGAACAATGGGAACCGCCGATCCAGCGATATCCTCCATGATGAGACCGCCTCCGCGTGGGGTGGTATCCTGCTGGATGGTCCCACACAAAGATAGTCTCTTACTCCTGCTCTGGTGCTCTGGTCCCAAACCACCGCTCTCCAGTGCTGCGCAACTTCGCAACTGTGTCCCTGGCATAAACAGCTAAAGGGGCATTGTCCCTACCTAAGGGCCTGTCCCTGTCGCTGCCACACCCTTACCAGGGGAGTCGGGCCTAGCTGGAGCCTAAGGGGATGTCTGGCCTAGTGCAGAAGTCACAGACCCCTGCACACCTGCACCCTCCCTTGTCTGTGTCCCAGATCCGACTGGCCTTCCGCTCTGAGCGCGCCAAAACCTCTTCCTAGCTGCCCATGATCCTGGCGGCCATATTGGCCAGTTGCGCCCATGTGACTGCATGCCCCTATGCATGCTGGGGGCTGTAGTCCCCGCAGAGCCTCTTTCCTACTGCCGCCGTGTGCGCCAAGCTTACTGTGCATGCGCAACTTTGTAATACCCGCCAGCTGACACCCTGCGCATGCGCGAGCCCTGTGCAAGATGGCGGCTCCTTGCTGAGTGATCCTCCGAAGCCTCTGGCCAGCCCGTCGCCCGCTGTACAGCCCGCAACACTACCTCCGCAGCAGAAGGCAAGGGGGGGGGCAGTAGTACTCTGCACTTTCTAGTACCATCGCATGCCTAAGATAACTTTCAAAACTAATTGAAAGATACTTATAGTTATCAGACTGTTTAAGAACAAAATGTGACCTATTTAACCCATGTCTGCCATTAATCCATTTTGGTCCTAAGTGGGACTAAGACCAGGGACATTGCTATTTTTACATGTCCTGTTTTTGTCATTATATCATGATGATGTCATAATATGGACCACAAGGGAGTCAAATTGAGGACAGACATGGACAGTTTTATCAGATGAGAAGTCAAGGTCACTGGACCCTGCTTGGAGTCAAGGTCCCTGCTTGGAGTCAAGGTCCCTTCTTGGACAGTTATTGGGAGTCAAAATCCCTGCTTGGACAGTTATTGGGAGTCAAGGTCCCTGCTTGGACAGTTATTGGGAGTCAAGGTCCCTGCTTGTACAGTTATTGGGAGTCAAGGTCCCTGCTTGGACAGTTATTGGGAGTCAAGGTCCTCAGAAACACACAAGAATACAAAATACAAAAATATACACACTTACGGGGGCCTGCGGAATGAGATCTACCTTTCCTAGGTGCAGGGACCCACTTCAAATGGGTTTCCCCTGTCCACTTCTCTGCTTCAGGATATCAGATTGCTGCACACAGCAGACACTCTGACAGGAATCTTCAGCTGGTCACAGTCCAACTCCACACTTCTTCCCAGAGGTGGACTTCTTTCTGATGGAACTGGGGGAATCTTCACACTCCTTCCCAGAGTGTCTCTACCTCTGAAGGATAACTACTGCTCTGACCTGCAGTGTTCCTTTTATACCTCTTGCTGGCTATGCTTTAACATTGATCAATGGTAGCCAGCCAAGAGAAACAGTGCCTGGGGCTCAGACCTGATAACTGATTCCTTTAACTAATCCCCCACTTTTGTTCTGATCTATTTCTATGGAGAGCTTCAACTGAGTGAATTACTTAGTCTTTCTCCCTAGAAATAACAATAACAGTGGAATATCTCATTTACTTTCTTGCATGTTAATTCCATCACCACACAATACCAACTACTGTATCTAATCTGGGAGGAACTGCTAACACATGTATAAATGCAGACATAAGGTAATTATGTAAAAGACAGGATTTAGCATTACACACAGCTAGCCCAAATCCCATCAAAGAACAATGTTGATTGGGGAAAGGATTGTTACAAGGAAGACAGAATGCATGCTTTGAAATGCATTCTTACAGACATGGTGCATTACACATTCCCTGTTCTTCCTGATATTAAATTACATTTGGCTGAAATAAGCCTTACATAGCTGGCCAAGTTACATGGATTTAGGGGTAAATAGCTGGGATTTCTCCCCACTAGGTCAGCCAGCGACCCCTACCATCACAATGACCTTGCAGAATATCAGATTATATTCTTTAGGAACTATAAGGTTCTGCCTCCTGCTACGTCTGTATTTTTGATATTGGTTTTGACACTACCATGATTGAAATATGTTATTGTTTCTATTTTCCAGACAAATAGGAAAAATGCTGCACACCTCAAAATATGAACAAAAATTGATACAGTTACCGGTGCTCCAATGCTTGTACGAAAGCCTGTGATCAGTCCTGGGTAGATGATAGAAAGAACATAGGACACAACGGATTTAGAATATCCAAACTAATTTTTTGAGCCAACACAACGTTTCGACCGTGATGGTCTTTATCAAGTGACATAGTGGCAAGTGCCACTAAGTCACTTGATTCTCTGTCCTCTCCCCCCCCCCCCATCACACTCACCTCCCTCCGTCACTCTTCCCCGGCTCTCACGCCTCCCACCTCCCTCCCCGGTCGGCGCCCGCAAGCCGCTCACCTCCCGCTCGAACTCCGACTCACCTCCTCTGCACTCCATTCCCTCCCTCCCTCCCTCCCACTCCATTCCTCTCCCAGTCCCTCCCCGGCTGGAGGGTGGACACTCGCCCACCTCAAGAGCGCCCAGGAACCGCTCCATCTTCACCTCCAGTCCCGCCCCTCACCTCGCTCCCCACCAAGAACCTCCTCCATTCCCCTCCCTGGCGGGGGTTGGGCTAGCCGCGGTCAACCTAGAAGGCTACCCGAAGCCGCTCCACTCCGCTCCCGCACTCACCCTCACCCCCTCCCGGCGTGTGGGCACACGCTGGCAACCTACAGAGCGCCCGGACCGCGCCACACTTCCCTCCCTGCACTCCTCCCTCCCGCTCTACTCCTCACTCACGCTCCTACTACTTCCCCCGCACCTCACCCCCTCGCCCGGCGGGGTGACACACGGCAACCTAGATGGCGGCGCGCCGAACGGAGATGGTGAACGTGTGTGTGTGGTGTGTGTGGTATGGGTCACTGGGTGTGTGTGTGGTGTGTGTCTCACTGGTGTGTGTGTCTCACTGTGTGTTGACCTGTGTGTTTGTGGTTGACACCAGGTGTCTACGTGTGTGTGTGTGTGTCGTGTGTGTGCTCATGTGTGTGTGGTGTCTCCTGTGTGTGTGGCCCTGTGTGTGTGTTGTGTACACTGTGTGGTGTCTCGTGGTAGTCACTGTGTGTGTGGCATGTTCTCCACTGGTGTGTGTGTGTGTGTGTGTGTTGGGTGTGGTGTGTGTTGTTTTGTGTGGTGGTGTGAACGTGTGTGTGTCTAAGTTGACATGGTGTTGTGTGCCTGTGTTGTGCTTTGTGTGTCCTCACTCACTGTGTGTGGTCACTGTGTGGTGTGTGTCTGTGTCACATGGGGGGTCAGAGGGAGAGAGAGGGGAGTGAGTAGGAGAGGCCGGAAATTTAACCAACCCACCCCCCCCTGTCCACTCTCCCCCCCCCCCCCCTCCTCCTCCCTCCGAGCGGGGGGAGGAAATGGAAAGCATGGGCAACGGCGGGTCGAGAAGCTACAAACACACACAGCACACACACACACCACACACACACAACACAACACACACAACCACACACACACACACACACACACACACACAACACACCACCACGGAGTACACCGTATATCACACACACGTATACACAACGTACACACAACACGTAATACACACACACACGTAGGCCACGCATACCACAACAACACAGTAGACACACGTATACACACACACTGTAGACACAGTACAAACACACCGTGTACACACACAGAGAGAACCAACCCGTAGCACACACAACACAGCACACTACACACACCACTATTACACAACACACACACAAGTACACATACACCGACACAATACACTTACACGTTCAGGACACAACGGAACACACGCACGTAGTGACACACACACACACACACGTAACTTCACACACAGTACACGTACACACACACATGGAGAACATACAACCACACACACAGGTAGAACATACACACAAACTATACACACAAACGTATACATACACATAATTGTATACACACACAACATGTATACACACACACACGTGTTCACAACACATGTATACACACACACACAACACACACACGTGTATAAACAAACAAACACAAAAAACACAACAATATACACAAGCACACCAATAAGAAAACCGCTATCCATGCCCCCAACCCCCCCCACCAGCACACTGGCATTCTCGGCTCCCCGCCCATTCTCAGCCCCCATCAACCACCACACAACACACGTAGCAACACACACACACAAGTACACACACACAACGTATACACACACACACACACATAGACACATAACGTAGGAACATACACACACGTAGACACACACGCAAGTAGACACACACACACACACACGTACACCACACACATGTACAAGAACAAACATGGAGACAGACATACACCACACGTATACACACACACGTATACATACACATAATGTATACACACACATGTATACACACACACAGTGTATACACAACACGTGTATACACACACATGTATAACACAACACACACACCACGTGTATACAGGAACACACACACACTATCCCCAAGCACCACACATCAGCACACCGCTATCCATGCCCCCCCCCCCCCCCCCCCACCCAGCCAAACTGGCATTCTCGGCATCCCGCCATTCCAGCCCCCCATCAAAACACCTATAGCAACCACACATGGCCACCTTGAATCCCATCAGGCCACAACCATACGCACCCCACATCAGCACAACCCTGCCCAAATCGCACACACGATACAATCACAATCAGTACAGCCACAGCAGCAACTCACCGCCACATGGGCCCCGGTTGACCACCTCACCCAAATGCCAACACCCACACCACAAAAATCCCGGCAACGCGGGGCCTCAGTAGGTTTCAAATAAAATGCAGATGTATTGAATGGCTGCAAACACAAAGGACACTGGGGCCATAGTGCAGATAATGAAATATACGACGCCTGCATAATTTTGGGAGTGAGGGGATTAGTTAGGGGGGTGGACTGAAACGATCAGGGATGAGTTAAAAAAGACAAACAGTTCACAGCCTCCAAAACCGTATTTCGCCATTAACACTGGAGCATTGCGTTTGTGTAAGAAATAAAAAGAAATAAAAATGACTGAATTGAAGAGAATAAACATGTTATTGGATTTTTGTAAGAGTAGTGGAGCTGAACCTTTTCAGAAGATAATTCCATCCTGTCCTGTTCTACTCTCCCGTCCCGGTGATAACCTCCCTTTCCTGCTCTATATTTGCAGATGTTTTCTAGACACAATCAGCTTTGTGTTTGCGCTCGTGTGATACCCAGGATGCTTGCATGGTTTTCTAAGTATTTGCCTTTGAGTAATAATGAAACTTATTTTCCTTGCAAGAAGAAACTTGGAGCAATGTTGGGGTAATGTAGTAGCTGCCATGGAGGTTTGTCATTTCGGTGTGCTGTTTGAGGATGGGCAGGATAGAGCGAAAGTTTCTTCTTTCTACAGTCATGTATGGTTAGCGTACGGAGGCTGCAACATGTGCACTAAGCTGGGGATCGAATCGAAAAATGGGCCAGCTAAGAGGGAAACGAGCGACAAGACAAACATAACCCAATTGAACTTTTTTTTAAATTCGCTACTAATTTGTTGTACTGTTGGTAAAAAAAAACCCATAAAGGCCAATTCTACATTAATTCGGAGAAGACCTTTAATACTTGGTAAACTGACCTTATGTGTGGGCAGACTAGGTGAAGGTTAGGGGGTGGTGTGGATACTCTTAAATATCAGGTAGGTCCTTGGGAGGATTAGGGTATGGGTTGACACTGTGAATAAGCAGGGCTCGACAAATTATTACCAAAACACTACTGCAGACAAGAAAGGGACTCGCCCCGCGAAAAAGGGGTGTTTTAAGACGGATGGCACCTCTGCACCAGTCTCTCGGTCGAAGGCCGAGAGAAAAAAAGAAACGCAGCGCCCCCGCCGAACCCAGCGGCGACGACAAACCCGCGCCCGGCGGTCGCACACGCCGCGACGAACCACAAGCAGCACCAAAAGCCAAGGGCCACACACAACACTGATGCGCACAACCTCCAACTTCACCCGCTCCCTCGCCTGTCCTCTCAACCTCTCCCTCCTCCAATCTCCCTCTCATCCTTCCTTCGGGTTCACCCCAATCCTGTCACCAACTGGCTTCAGTGCAGCGGGCAAACAGAGGTGGACAGAGGGCCGGCGGCGGGAGGACAGCCGGAGGAGCACTGAGGAGGACCATGGGAGCGGAGCAGCAGAGGAGTGACGGCTCAGTGGAAGAGAAGTAGGAGGACCACGGGAAGCGAGGTAAAGGAGGAAAACAGCGACGGCAGACACCGGAAGTTTAGAGACTTCTGGGTCAGACTGCTGAGGCATGTTCTTCCCGGGATGTCCTCCTGTACTTCTCATGACTCATGACATGGTCCGGAGTGCTATTCTGCCGTGCTCTGGTCATCTCCTCTGGTCCGTGGTTCACACAGTCTTCTCCGCTCGCCGTTCACACTCCGCGCTGACTTGCTCACGGGGTCTCCTTAGTCCCCTTTTATGCCGCCATCCTCTTGCTTCAAACACGCAAGCATGGTAATTCGATTGCCAACAGGCGAGGGGTGTTTTGAGTCCTGGTAATAAGTATGTATCGTCTTCGGGTTCGCCTCTTTACAGTAGACATAAAAGTGCATACTCAAAAAGAGCAGGAGGGTTAACTGGACACCTTTATGTAGACATCCAGGTCATTTTCTTGTGTGTGCGCTTTTAGCAGTAAAATGGTTAAGCAGGGGGTCTCATGACATCTCAACAGGTCAGGGTTTAAGGATATCCTGCGTCAGCACAGGGGGCTCAATCAGTGGCTCAGTCAAAGAGCTGGGTTCAGCACAGATGCTCAGTCTACGACTGAGCTAGTATGAGAGCCACCGGGCTGAAGTAGGGATATCCTGAAACACCTCACAGTTGGGGGCTTGAGGAAGGAGTTGAGAACCATCTGGGTTAAGGTACAAGCCTCAGAAAAGAGCAATGGTAAAATAGAAACAATGATAGAAAGAACATAGGGCACACAGCGGATGAATCTCAAACTCATTTATTGAGCCAACAAAACGTTTGACCGTGATGGTCTTTGAGGGGTGTGTGTGTGTGTGTGTGTGTGTGTGTGTGTTTTTTTTTTTTTGTGGACCTTTGGCCCGTCACTCCGCCTCAGGCCAATGCGAGGTGTGGGGGGCGGGCCAAGGGGGTGGTGTGAGTGTGTGAGGCCAATGAGAGGTGTGCGGGGGCGGGCGGGCCAAGGGACCAATGAGATTGCCGCTAGGGACACCGGACATCCAGGCAGGCAAACATACAGTGCTTTCACTAATATAGTATAAGATACCGTTTACATTTGGCTGAAAGTGTGTTACATAATCGCATATGTACATTTTTGCACCTTTAACTTTGTACGGTTTACAGAACACAAAAAAATGAATTTAGACCAGCACTCACACAATAAATATTTGCTAACTCAATGAGCCATTTGCAAAAAAAAATATTTTACAAAAATACTGTTCAATCAGTTGAGAAGCCTGCGAAAAGCGCAAAGTGCCCTGAAAAACGTGGTACTTGTTTGGGAAATCCGTATGGTAAATCTGTATCTCTAAAATTACTTTTCACCTGCCATTTACGCTCTCTGTGAGCATCAATTTGTGATTGAACAGTATTTTTCTAAAAAAAAAAAAAAAAAAATTTGGCAATTTTGATAACATCTATTTTTGTAAATGACTCATTGAGTTAGCAAGTATTTATTGTGTGTGTGCCGGTCTAAATGCATTTGTTTGGTATATATTGATTGTACCTGTTGGTGGAGGTACACAGGTACAGTACACACAGCTGGAAAGGGTAAGTACAAGTTCTGTTCTTTGTATTTTAAAGGTGTAGCCATGTAGCCCCTGGCTATATATATATTTCTCTGACCTAGTATTATAAGTCCTGGTAATGGCAGGCAGTGCAGGTGTTAATCCCCTCTCACATGGCCTAACATGTGAGCTTCATCCCCTCCTAAATTATATTGTTGCAGTTTCCAGGCAGGTGCCTGAAAACCATTGGAGTCACATCCCTCCTGTGCAACGTGTGTAGCAACTTACAGGCTCATGTCTGGGCTTGTAAGCTGCTGGGACAACATGACAGGAGGGAGGAGGGCCTTGCTGCAGTTTTGGTTCTGTCCAATCAATGGTGCAGTGTAGCATGGTTCCTCCCCCTGTATAAAAGATGTGGGGGTCCATCAAATTGTTCTGTTCTGCCCAGCCCTATCCATGGGCTACGGCCTGTTCTTTTCCATAGGGAGTGGGAGTGCTGTTCTGCCTTACCCCTTAGGGGATGAGGGCATCTGTCCAGACTAGCCTGGGGGCCTCAAGCCCCTGGGTTGACTAGTCAGTGGAGGGGGTCCTGCGAGCTAGGCTCTGACCCTAGTTAGTGAATGCAAGCTGCAAGGTGGCATCTACTCTGGGTTAAGTAGGGTCCAGAGGGTGTACCTCTCTTGCCAGAGATGGATAAACTATGTCTGATGTTACCCAATAAATCCAGTTGAACTGGTACTCCAAAGTTATTCTTGTCCTATGGAAGTTCCTGTGGGGATGAACCCGTGCTAATGGCAGAGCCCTACAGGGTGGAGGTGCTATACCACCCTAAAGGATATCTATACCCCAAGCTCCCTACTACATCGCGGAGATTCAGCCTCCTGAGAACCAACAGGTGAGCACCACAGCACCATAACACCATAAGACCTACAAATCTCCCTTAGGGGGGGATAGGGGTGTTACATAGGTATACAGTAAACAGCACATGGACACAGTGTCACTCAGACACAAAGTCAAAATAAAGTACTCTATTCACAGACCACTGCTATTGTTCTACGTTGTGGAGGCATCATCAGCCCATTGGGTTTTCTCTGTAAGAAAGACATGTATGGATTTACTGATATGGCGGTAGTTGAATGAGTCGCTCTTACCTCGTGCCCCCCGGAGGGGATTCAGCTTTCCGCTGACTTTCTATGGTCAAAACCCAGGGGGGAAACAATTAAAAAAAAAAGAAGAACATGTCATACAATATAACAGAAAACACACATACAGTATATGTAGTTAATGGAAAAATGTCAATTAATGTCCCAATAAGTAACACAAAGACAGCAGCAGCAGCATGCCAGTCAGTGGCTTCATAAAATAAAAGATCCACATTTATTTAAAAAATTATCAATGTTTCAGTCTAACCCTGGTTCTTTGTGTAAAAAAATAAATAATGGGGGGCCGCTCTCTTGCCGGCTGATCGTGCGCATGCTTGATCAGAGATTGCCGGTTGCTCTATACGCATGAGCGACTGGCAAACGCTGATCACGCATGCGCACGGGCAGCCGGCAAGGGACGTTCGGACATGCGCAGCCAACGCAATAGAACATTTTTGCCCCGGGATCCACCCATGTCGTAAAAAAACATTTTCATTTCTTATTAAAACCACTGGAGTGCTGTTATAGTTTCTTTTTGTTACTTCTCTTGGTCAGGGCTTAAGCCAACATGTACCTGTGGGAGTATACCAAGAGTACCGTGAGTGCTCCTCTCTCAAGACATTTAATACCCCTTGTTGCAGGGTACATGCAAATACACACGTGGGTTTCTTGCCAAGGCTTATTTATTTAGCCTTAACAGATATACAACACACAAAACAAAAATAGCTTTTCTTCAGCAAAAACAAAACGAAACAGTTTCTCGTTAGCAGACAGTGTGTAACTCAGGCAGCAATCCCTTTTCTAAGCAGGAGACAGACAGCTTATAATTCAGTTACTTTGTTTATCAGACCTTGTATCAGGGAATCTCTTTAGCAGCAGCTTACTCCTCTCTCATCAACAACCAAGATC
>WSYH01003115.1:6016-34830 GCA_036426205.1 Ascaphus truei
AAAGACATAACAGAGACGATAGGTATAAGATAGGGCGAGACAATGATTTAATAGGCATAGACATATCCGACGATAGGATAGAGATAGGCAGACATAGATTGCTATGTTACTAGACCATATCAGCATATGTTATTAGATAGGCAGCAGATAGAATTGAGGTATAAAGATCGACAGACAGAACAAATACACTGATAGGTATTAGATATGGGTCGAGCAAGACCAGACGACACAGAATATTGATAGTTTATATATGCAGGAACAACAAACAGATAACGTTATAGGGATATGATAATAGTTACAGATAGACAGGATAGACCATGCATTGTAGGCTATTGTACATGTGAGCGTAAGTAGACATGATAATCTTGTAGTGTAATAGTGATGATGGTAAGATTAACAATTAATTGAAGGTTAGATAGATGATTGGTAGGTATAGATAGACAGAAACAGATAATTGATAGGTATAGATAGATGATTGGTAGGTATAGATAGACAGAAACAGATAATTGATAGGTATAGATAGATAATAGGAACAGATAGACAGACAGATGATTGATAGGGATAGATAGATGATTGATAGGTATAGATAGACAGATAGATGATTGGCAGGTATAGATAAAGAGATGATTGACAGGTAGATAGACAGATGATTGATAGGTATAGACAGATGATTGATAGGTATAGATAGACAGACAGATGATTGATAGGTATAGATAGACAGAGATGATTGACAGGTATAGACAGATGATTGATAGGTATAGATAGACAGACAGACAGCTGATTGATAGGTATAGACAGACAGCTGATTGATAGGTATAGATAGATAGACAGACAGATGATTGATAGGTACAGACAGATGATTGATAGGTATAGATAGACAGACAGATGATTGATAGGTATAGACAGATAGACAGACAGCTGATTGATAGGTATAGACAGATAGACAGACAGATGATAGACAGGTATAGATAGATAGATAGACAGACAGATGATAGACAGGTGGGTATGTAGATATTTAGAAGGACAGAGGGACACAGTAAAATAACCCGCTCCCGTGTGTTCTGTTTCAGCTCGCCCAGAAGTACGACCCCCTGATAGAGGCGGAGCTCCGACAGTGGATAGAAAACGTCACAGGGAGGAACATGGCGGGAAAGTTCATGGAATCACTGAAGGACGGCATCATCCTCTGCGAGTGAGTGTGAGGGGGAGCCTGGCACTGCCGCTGCCCGCGCTGTACCCGCGCTGTGAATACATGGTATAGTATTGTGTGTGAGGGGGAGCCTGGCACTGCCGCTGCCCGCGCTGTACCCGCGCTGTGAATACATGGTATAGTATTGTGTGTGAGGGGGAGGCTGGCACTGCCGCTGCCCGCGCTGTACCCGCGCTGTGAATACATGGTATAGTATTGTGTGAGGGGGAGCCTGGCACTGCCGCTGCCCGCGCTGTACCTGTGATCTGATCTCGGACACGCTATTAGAGAGGGTTGGGGTTCCTTACAATGTATCTGATCTCAGACGCGCTATTAGAGGGTTGGGGTTCCTTACACAATGCATCTGATCTCAGACGCGCTATTAGAGAGGGTTGGGGTTCCTTACAATGCATCTGATCTCAGACAGGCTATTAGAGAGGGTTGGGGTTCCTTACAATGTATCTGATCTCAGACGCGCTATTAGAGGGTTGGGGTTCCTTACAATGCATCTGATCTCAGACGCGCTATTAGAGAGGGTTGGGGTTCCGTACAATACATCTGATCTCGGACACGCTATTAGAGAGGGTTGGGGTTCCTTACAATACATCTGATCTCGGACACGCTATTAGAGAGGGTTGGGGTTCCTTACAATGCATCTGATCTCCAACGCGCTATTAGAGAGGGTTGGGGTTCCGTACAATGCATCTGATCTCAGACGCGCTTTTAGAGACGGTTGGGGTTCCTTACAATGCGTTTGATCTCAGACGCGCTATTAGAGGGTTGGGGTTCCTTACAATGTATCTGATCTCAGACACACTATTAGAGAGGGTTGGGGTTCCTTACAATACATCTGATCTCAAACACGCTATTAGAGAGGGTCGGGGTTCCTTACAATGCATCTGATCTCAGACGCGCTATTAGAGAGGACAGTCACGCCAGAAAACGGGATGCCTCACTTGGATCTTTGCTTGTGACTTGGGTTCCCTCTTTGAGCACCGTGAAGCAGAACGGGAAGCCTCACCAATATTTGATTCCCGCTTTGGGCATTTTTGTTTGTTGTTTTTTGCTCTATCCATTAGCAGTTGAGACTCCGTCAAGTCTGGGCAGAACATGGTCAACAGCCACAGCAGGAAACCCCGCAAGGTCATCCACCTCAGGTATGACCGGCACTCGAATATTGTTCCTGCAGGAATTGATTGTCCTGATCCTCCGGAGACTGGGAGATCCGCTACCTGCTCTTCCATGGCAGCCATATCATGCCCCATCAAGTCTTCAGCTTCTATCTCGGCGACTCTGGGGGTCTCCTCGTCAAGTCGTTCACCCTTTCCACGCGGGCCAAATCCCTGCGCCGTTCTCTTACGCCCTTTTTGTATTTTCAGCGGGAAAGCCGCCTTTCATTTTAGAGACCATCTACCTATTGTTTAGCGGAGTGGAAAATCGGGGCCTTCCTCGGTTTCTGATTCCCACTCGCTGTGTGTCAGGGCGCAATCTCAATGCGACCCAATCTGCCGAGGCCTGAAAAAGTTTGACGCGCCGTCTCAGTGCAGGAATGTTTTTCTTTTCTGGAGGCCTATCTTGGTCACGGAGTTGTTAAGACACTTGTGGATGAGAAATGAGTCTCGGTGGGTTGTCCGTTTATCGCCGAATAGTGCCTTTAAGTGGGACCATAGAGCGGAGCTACAAACTCAGGCGGCCATCTTGCTCCTCGTCACGCAAGCGCCCTGCCATTTTGCTTTTTTTTTTTTTAAACAGAAAATGTAACATGCTTTGATGCTGTAACTGTTCCTAAAATAAATTAAAAAAAACAACACTTCTCTCCAGCACTGGCTCTCACGGTCACTTATTGTGTCTTTATCAAAAATAAAAATGGCTAGGACAAGAAAATAAAAAAAAACAAAACAGTAAAAATCGGCAAAATTACAAAAATAAAAACAAAACGACGAACATTTCACACAATCTCTGGTTTAATAAAAATAACACTTTTACATCCATGTGTAACAGATCTGTTTTTGCCCCGCAGGTCTAAACATACCATAAAAAGTTATTTCACCCCCCCCCCCCATCTGATACTAATTATTTACACGGAAAAAAAATTATTTGCCAAGCTCACTCCTCCTTAACCCCGACGCTGCCAGAGCAAAGTGCCACGCTGCACTCTCTCAGCGTTATATCGCCCCGCGACGTAGCCGACAAAACCGTTCCACCCAAAATCGGTGCATTTTATTGCCCCGCGCAACGATCCTGCTATTTCATTATTGCTGCGGACATAGACGTAGATATAATTATAAGACACACTCGTGTCGCACTCTATTTCCTAAAAGATTTTTTCTCCCCCCTTCCCCCCACATTTGTACTCGTGAAACATCAGCCCCAAATTTCTCCCATCTCTGCTCCTCCAACATTGGTTGTATTCTTCTGTCAGGGACCCACATCAATTGTCCCAACTTCCTACCGCCTTGTTACTGTACAAGACGTGTGCACTGCCAGGGTCTCTGTACACACGTAGAGGGGGGTGTGTGTATGAAAAAAAATATATATATATTTTCGCTCTTGACACCAGGATTACCCTCCGAAACAGGGTACATAACGAGGGGACAGATTTGGATAATGGACAGTTCAAGTGGCAACCAGAACGCTCGTCTTGTATCCATGAAGTGTTGGTGTTTATTTAGGGGGGAGAATAAGACACTCACTGCAGGACGTCTTCAAAACGGTGAAAGTTGGCATCACGCAGGGAAAAAACAAAAAACATTTTGGTCCTATGAAAGGACCTTTCTCGGTTCAGACCAAGACGAGGACGTTTTTGTGATTAAAAAGTCGAGTGCCTGCCTTTTTTTCCCCTTCCCTCCGGTTATCCAAATTTGTCCACAACCCCAACGAAATATAAATATATATTTAATATACGCACAGATGGAGCCTGCTGCATCTTCCTTTAAAGACGACATAGAATAGCCCGTCATCACGCAGAATATCAACTCCTCCATGGCAGCGATTATGCAGAATAACACGTGGCAGGTTCAAATATCCCTGCCTACATCTATCTATATGTAGGTGTGAGATATATATATATATATATATTTTTAATTGACCGTGCCTCGGACATTCTAAGAGGACTTTGTTTTAGAATCTCAAAATGCACCTTTCATAGTGATCTGCCTCAAAAACAGGTTAAAAAGCGATATTATGCCCGCGATTAATCCTTGAATCCAGACAAGCTTTTGAAATACATTTTTTTTTGAACCTTGTCTTGAAAACGGATTGAATATTCAGACTTTCTTGGCTCACAGTGACCTCCCCCTCTATTGCGTTATTGGTATACAGTGTGCATAAACGTGATCACCTAATCACAGGTGCGGAATGGTTAATTTAAATAACCTCCCCGATCACACACACTAAAGGTTCGGCTAAGCCTCCAGCCCCCCCCCCCCCCCAAAAAAAAACTCACGATAAAAAATAAAATAAAAACCTTTTTAAACATTGTCCCTGCGTTTCTTCAAAACGCACCGATTTTGTAAAACAAATAGGAGCACCTTTTTTAGGTTATCTGGATGTCTGCCGGGTGCAGGGAATGAAAACAAAAGACCATTCAAAATAAAATGTAAATTAAAAAAAAAAAAAAAGTGTCCCCCTCTACATCAGTTTTAGCAGCTGTGGTCCCAAAATATTGTATATTAAGGGAAGAGACTGCGATGCCTTCCGTCCCAGATTCCGGGTCTCTTGCGATACAGCGCTGTGATTGGTCGGAGGCGCGGGCGGCTTGATCAGTCGATCGTGATGGAAGGGACAAAAAGGGCCGGGCAGGTTCTCGGGGACAACCGACGGAGGAGGAGATCCCAGAGCTACTGGTTGGCGGCCTCGCAGGCGTCGATCCAGTCGCTGTAGACGTCTACGGCTTCCGAAAGATCTGAGGTTTAGCGAGGGGCGTTAAGGGCGATCACAGCCGGCCTGGACAGTGTGCAATGGGTTAAAGGGTCAGCCCCACATACGGCAAAGTGACCTAATGACAGGGACATGTTTATTGGGTTAAAGGGTCAGTCCCACGTAGGGGCAAAGTGACCTAATGACAGGGATGTGTTAAAGGGACAGTCCACGTAGGGGCAAAGTGACCTAATGACAGGGACGTGTTTATTGGGTTAAAGGGTCAGTCCCACGTAGGGGCAAAGTGACCTAATGACAGGGACGTGTTTAATGGGTTAAAGGGTCAGTCCCACGTAGGGGCAAAGTGACCCAATGACAGGGACGTGTGCAATGGGTTAAAGGGACAGTCCCACGTAGGGGCAAAGTGACCTAATGACAGGGACGTGTCTAACAGGCAGCAGGACTGTAGATTGTACAGGGAGAAGTATTAACAGCAGAAAGAGGTTCGCGCTGCCACTTTGCAGATCAGAACTCTTGCACTAGTTCCTTGCAGGAGCAGAATCAGAAAACAATTAGGAATTGAAGGGCAACAAGGTCCCACGCCACCATACATTACATTTAAAGACTTGAAATGATACATCAACATTTTGCAAGCATTTAAACACACCGGCATATCTATATATTTTTTTTTTTTTAACATTAATTACAGAGGAGTATGTCAAATTGCACTTCGCTGACACTTTCCTAATAGTTGATAAGGCAGCAGAATCCAGCAGCCACCTCGAGCAGCGGTGCCCAACGCCAGTCCTAGAACACTGAGCCACCTGTGCTGAAGCAGGGATATGCTGGGAAGAACCGATTTTCATTTGCACATAGATGATCTCATGTCCTGGAGGGCCACCAGCAGGTTAGGGATTAAGCGATTACCCCTGCTTCAGCACAGGTGGCTCAGCCACAGGCAGCCACCTGTGCTGAAGCAAGGGCTATCCCCAACACCTGGCCTGGTGGCGGCGCTTGAGGACGGGAGTTGGATACCTCTCATCTGCAGCATAGGACTTAACAGGACGGGCAATGAGTACAATTTAGGGAAGGGCGGGAAATTAAATATTAGGACGTTTCTAAGTGCAGGGCGAAAGCATCTGCCAAAGAAAGAAGCGACGGAACAAGGACATGCCCTGAAGCTGCAGGGTGGCAGCAACAGGGACGTGTGAGCGGGTGCTTTACAGAAAGGGTGGTGGGTGCGTGGAATAGTCCCCCAGCAGGTGGCAGTAAGGAAGGGCCAACAACCAGCAAGGGAGTTTAAAAAGAAAGAAATAACATGCTTGGGGTAGCCGTAAGGTTATCCTATATACACAGGGAAGGTGCGGATCAAGTGGGGTCTGAGCTTTTACAGCAGATCTGGGCAGAGGGGCACTTATCTCCCGTCAAATTCTACGTTTAATGGGTTCAAGGTCAGCCCTCCGTTCGGAAAAAAAAAAAAGTGACGTGTTCAAAAAGGGGCAGTACAGCTGATAGGATACAGGTTATGGGGGTCTGGAACTCCTCCAGGCAGACGGTGCAGGAAATCACCCCGGTGTTTCGGGCTCTGTCCCTAAAGGAAGACGAGAGAGACATGTGACAGCGGGCGTATAAAAATCGTCCTCAGAGAGGACGTACTGAAAACCCCCATTAGTACAAATTCAATCACCCTCCTGCCCACTAAACCGATGGTCAACAAAAATGATTAGTCTTCTGTTTTGGACAAAACACTGACTCGGGAATTTATTTCTCCGGGGACTAAATAAGGATGGCTGCTGAGATGCCCCATGAAGGCCTTCAAAAAAAAAGGCGCAGGTGCAAACGAACACAGGTCAATCCGAAGCAGGTCTACGCCTGCGTCGCTCCAAAGGCGGACGGCATGATGGGGCCTCCCCAAGAGCTGCTCCCCTGTGCACAGGACCAGCCTGCTAAGGGTTAACATGTGCTTGTACTTTGTGGAACGTCAGCCCCGCCCACTGGAATGTTAATGAGCCAAGAGGGCAAAAGGACTTTGTATTCACGGCTGCATTCATTCTGAACCCCTTCAGTGTACATCTGCGTCCCCCCAAAGGCAGACAGCCTTTGGCGTAGCCGAAGGGCAGCTAAAGGGTGCGAGCCGTTTGCTGATGTTAAAGCTTCTCTATTTCAATCTGAAACGCACCAGCCCTTTTATCCCCTGTACCCAATTTTCCAACACCATCTGTCCCTGAAATGTCTGAATTGACTGTATAACCTCTGTTCTTTTAATGCAACCTTGTATTGTTATAACTCTGTGCCCCGGGCACACTTGAAAACGAGAGGTAACTCTCACTGTATTACTTCCTGGTAACATCTTTTTATAAATAAAAATGGAGAGGGGTCAATGTGGCGGTTATATTTAAAAATGTAAACACCGTCTATGTAGAAAATATTGAACCACATTTTGGAGTAACTCAACCATAAAAATGTGATTAAGAGAGAAATATTCAGAACTGTTTCAGCCCGTCGCTGCTCAAGGCAAGTCATCGGGATCATAAGAATATGGGCCGCAAAAGAAAGAGGGGGGAAAAAAAGTGACCTTCACGGTTTAAATAAATACCTGTCACTACTATGCATTTCTCAGGATAAAGCAAGTAAAAATACGGTGCATGCATCTCCGGCAGGTCCGCGACCCTGCCTCTCCCCATTATCTCTTAATAAACAAGAGGAGTAGCAGGTTCTCATGTACCTGTGCAGGACAGGTAAATTAAGGCCATTCTCCCAAAACTGCAGAGGTAAATGAGAATATTCACACGTAGTGTTAGGACCTGCATACTGGCCATGCTGTGACGTGGCTGCATACTGGCCATGCTGTGACGTGGCTGCATACTGGCCATGCTGTGACGTGGCTGCATACTGGCCATGCTGTGACGTGGCTGCAGGCTTATAACGCTTTGGCCAAAGGGTTTAATTAACTAAATGGCCCTTACTCATGAGAAAACGAACATTGAAGTATTTAACTATATATTTTGTCACATTGAATGTAGAATTGGGCATCTGTCTTTTTTTGTACCCATTCTCTTCGGCTACTTCCCCAGTGGCCGCGGCTGCGTGCACGTCACACACCGGAGCACAGCCCTATGGGGCAGGCACGCATAAGTCGCGATCGCCGTGGCCAAAAGACCAGATTTTTGTCTTTTGGCGCGGCGGCCGAGCATGGACCACGTCACGGCCGCGTTCAGCCAATGAGGGCGAAACCAGCCGCGTGACGTCATGGCCGCGCGACGTCATGGCCGCGCCCCCGTCGGATCTCCTGCTCTCCACTGCAAGCACAACCGCAGACACCAAGTCGAGGCTGAAAAGGGTGCACGCGCCGCCAGACGCTCCGGCGGGCGTGCAGCCGTGACCACTGGGGCCGTAGCATGCGGTGCTTCCACTGCAAAGGATTCTGGGTAATGACGTGCAAATGAGCATTCCGTGCGCGCCACTTTTGGTTTCGTGTCCATTTTAACATGGATCCCTATAAGCAGTGGTCGACAAATCACCAAAAAATCTACTCGCCACACAAAAAAATCTACTCGCAACCTAGTACCAAACGTGTGCTGCTTGGGCCAATAGGAGCTCGCCACGATGTTAAATCCACTCGCCCGGGGCGAGCAAATGTATAGGTTTGTCGAACACTGCCTATAAGCATACGCCTGCCACGTTCGAGGCTACAGAAAAGTCCTGCCCTAGGATAGTATTAGAGTGTAAGCTCTTCAGGGAAGCGCCTCGGCTTACATATTGACGTCGCAAGATTTCTCGTGGTTGCAGAAGGGACAGGTGAACTGCTTGTCCAGGTTTCCCGTCATCTTCTTCTTGGGAGGCGGCTTCCGCTTTGACTTTCTGCGCCCCATCTGTGCCGGCGACAAATGAAAAAAAAAATTATAATCGGATAAAAAAAACACACATTTATTCTCCGACTTCAGGCGCCGCATCCGTGCCCGGGAAGTAAAGGATTATTCAATCCTCTCACATCTTCTGCCCTATGCAAGCCTCAAAAACAGTTACATTTATCATCATCATCGTCGCCCAGCGCCAGTACACGCCACAGCGCAGTACAGAGATTTGATAATGACAGAAGGACAGAAGCGTAGCTACAGCAGGTAGTGAGGGCCCTGCTTGTCCTGGGAGCTTACAATCTAGAGAGAGTAAGGGGCAATCTTGAAACAATAAAGGTAAAAAAAAAAAAAGTGGCCGCTCATTGGGTATTGGAGTACGTTGGAGTATAGCTGATCCCATTATGGTTTGGGGCAGGGGGATGTCCCAGAGCACGTGGAGACTGGTCCAGCCACTCGCTTCTGGTCCCAATGGGGTTGAATGCTAGATAACTCTCACCTTTCCCAGGAACCCCTTTGGTGATTTTTTAAATGTCTGAATGCTGGGGTGTGTGTGATCACGTTTTAAGTTATGGTGGATGAAAAAGGCAACAAGAAACCTCCACCGTATTGCATGTAGCAAGTTTGCTATATGCAATACGGTGGAGGTTTCTTGTTGCCTTTTTCACCCACCATAACTTAAAACGTGATGGTAAACCCTACAGCCTTGAAAATTGCAAAGCCAGCAGTACGACCGACTTCACACTGATGAGACCCATTAAGGGTGAAACATGTCTGCGAGTGGTTCCTCTGGCTTTGCATCTGATTCCCATGCTGTGCTTTAAAGCTGTGTTGACAGTGAGCATTAGCTTATATGGGCTCCATGCAACAGTGGTTTTTCAGGCAAAAGGTGACAGTGTGCTCATTTGCATGTCATTTTCCAGAATCCCTTGCTGCAGTGGAAACACTATGCTGGGTGATAATGGTGAAAGACATGTGAATGTGCGCACAAGTGATCTTATTTGATTATATATATATATATATATATATATATATATATATATATATATATATACACACACACACACACAGCTGTTTGTGTATCTATGTGTGTGTGACACGTTACAGTAATAATACACCCCGCACGCACAACAATGGAATAATTGCACACGATCACTGTACAGAGCAGAACACGGGGGGTTCCCTTCTCACACATTCAGCACGCTGGAAAATCATTGTGATAATACTAATTATTATTCATTAATTACCTTTAATTTCCCGCCCTCAGCACGCGCCTGCTCCCCTGCTGCTGCTCTCCACTGTGCGTGTGTCTAACCGGAAGCCTGCGGGGAGGCTACTTCCTGTATGGGGGGTGGGGGGGGCAAACCAGCCAATCAGCTCCGCCCAAGCGTCCCATCTCCCACCCTCACTGCCCTCCGATTGGGTGCCTGCAGGAGGAGACTCGGGGAAACGTGATTGGTCAGGCGAGGGTGTCAGTCAGAGGTGGGCGGGGGGAGCAAGGTAAAGGAGGCCGCCCCGCGAGATGATTGGAGGAGACGGGGAATGAGCCGGCGCTGATTGGTTGTAAAGCGTGAAGTTGTCAGCGTCGGCTGGTGGTTGCTAGGGTTTACTGGTTGCTAAGCTGGGCCTACACCATGAGGCGAAGCCTGCCTGCTCCAGTCAGTCTGTTATTAATGACACTGATTAAGTGTGCTAATGAGCATGGTTGATTGTATTGAGACATGCTAATGTACCCACAAGTGATATTATTTGCTGCACATTAATAAAAAGATATAATAAATACTTGTTTTATTTCATGTACTGAGTTTATACTGTCTGTGTAAATTCTCCATAAAATTAGGGTGACCAGATTTCTCCCGGGAAATTTTTTTGCGCGTGGGCAAACGGCAAGTGTCCACCGCCCCTGCGCGAACAGGAAGCGCTCAGCACTTGCCAGCCACTCGTACGCATGCGCGGTGGGCGCTTGACGTTTAAACTTGCGCGAATGGCCAAAAAACGGGACATTTTAAAAAAAAAGTTGGGGCCCAGGACCAAGACCAAAAAACCGGGACGTCTGGTCATCCTACCCTAAATTTCGAAATAAGAGTGTAAGCTCTTCGGGGCAGGGACTCCTTTTCCTAATGTTACTTAAAGCACTTGTTCCCATTCGGTGTTATATTATTATGTCACATGCAGGGTGGCTGACAGGTTGGGGGGGGGGGGGGGGGGGCAGTGTCTGTAGGCGAGTTAGAGATTATAGTGTGAGGGGAATTATTCAGTGTGGGAGATGGGGGGGTTAATGAGTGTGAGGAGGGGAAGGGCCGCAGAGGGGGGAATTGTGTGTGAGGGGGAATAGAGTGTGAAGAGGGCAGAATTGAGTGAAGATGGGGGAATTGAGTGTGAGGAGGGTGGAATTGACTGAGGAGGGTGAGGTTTGAGTGAGAGATTTGAGTGTGAGGAGGGGGAATTGGGAAAGGAAGTGGGATTGCGTGAGGATGAAGGAGGGAGAGTGAGCGAGAGGGGGTGTAAAAGGGAGAGGTGTGGGTGTAAGAGAGGGAGAGAAATACATGGGAGGGAGAGGGGGTGAGAGAACGAGGAAGTGTGAGAAAGGTGGCTTGTAAGAGAAAGAGGGGTGGTGTGGGGGAGTTTTGCAAGGCCGCCGACGGGGGGGAGGGAGGGTTCCCGGTGGAAAATCCAGTCCTGAGCCACGTGAAAGCTGTTGGCTCACTTGCCCAAGGGAACACCCGGCGTTCCAGAACACGAAACACAAATGCACAATGGCAGTTCTGCCGTCCTCCTACGCGTTTCATGGAACACAAGTCCACTTCATCAGGGGTAAGATTCTGTCTAAACCATTGGAGAGAGATATACCACGGAGTCCCTTTCCATTGCTCTCTAATGAGTGCCACTCACTAGCAGGCAGCCTGTCTCATTAACAGCGAGTCACCCATTGGAAGACAGAAGACATAGTAATTCAGAGACTGTAACTAGTAGAAATCTTTCGGATCGAATGAAACTGAGACCCGTTTGATAAATTTATTTATTTATAATTTATTGAATAAACAGTACTGAAAAAACAGACATTCACATTCATAAACGAACCTCATTTAACATGAAATCCAAGGACATTGTTACAGAGACGTCACTTTAAAAAAAAAAAAAAGTCAGATCTGCGAGATTTGGGGGGGTTTCGAGACCAAAAAATAGCCTTTTCATGGAAAAGTGCTGATTTTTGGATCCCGGATTCCCCTGCAGTCTTTTGAGATGCTGGTAAAAACGACTGACCCCCCCAAATGACAGAGACAGACAGGAACGGAGAGAGAGAGAATGTACAGTGCGAAACAGCTCATTTGATAGTGACATTTTCATGTTAAAAGCAGCAACATTTTTTACTTTTCTGATGGGGGGGGGGGAGAAAGGGGCAGGGAGTATACAGATAAATAAGGGAACTGGAGGGGGAGGAGAGCGAGGAGGGGGAGGAGAGCGAGGGGAGAGCAGGGGGCAGGGAGTATACAGAGATAAATAAGGAAACAGGAGGAAGGGAGGGAAGAAGAGCGAAGGGGGGAGGAGAGTGAGGAGGGGATGGAGGAAAGCGAGGAGGGGGAAGGGAGGAAAGCGAGAAGGGGAAGAGAGGGGGAAGGGAGGTGAGCGAGCTGGGGAGGGAAGGGAGGAGATCAAGATGGCGGAGAACGAGGGGGGGGAGGAGAACGAGGGGGGACAGAGGTAAATAAGGGAACAGGAGAAGGGAGGGGAAGGAGAGCGAGAGGGGAGAGATGAGAGCTGGGGGGGGGAATGGAGGAAAGCGAGGAGTGGGAAGGGAGGAAAGCGAGGGGGGAAGAGAGCGAGAGGAGGAAGGGAGGTGAGCGAGCTGGGGAGGGAATGGAGGAGAGCGAGGGGGGAGAAGAGAGTGAGGAGGAGAGAAAGCAAGGGGGGGGAGGAGAGCGAGGTGGAAAGGGAGGAGAGCGAGGGTAGGGGAGGGAGGAAGGAGAGCAAGGGTGTGTGGAGGGGGAGTAATATAGCACAAAGTAGAGCGCAGGTCTTTAGGGATTTCTTCCTGGATATCAATGGGGTTGAGGGAATTGACTGAATTCTGTGTATACGAGATCAATCTCGCTAAGTTGTTAGGTTATCAAGGCTCTCTAGTGTGTTGTGGAGGGATGAAGGAGAGCGACTTGTGTGTTTTTGGCTTCTTCTCCTCCCCCTCATTGCTCCCCCCTCCCTCTTTTTTTTTTTCTTTCTTCCTTCTCTCTTCTCTTGTCCTTTCTTCCTCTGCCTCTCTCTCTTCCCCCTTTTTCTCCCTTTCCCCCTTTTCTTTCCTCTTCTCTCTTTCTTTTTTAAAGGGCAAACAATGTATATTTCTTCCTTTAATTTGGGACTCATTAAAAGGTGATTTCAAGCTGATCTTTAGTCGATTAAAAAATTTTTTTACAACACACACACACACCACACACACACCCACACACACACACACACACACACCAACACACACACACAACCACACACACAACCACACAGCGTGTTTTTCAACTCTAGAATAACACAGATATCGGGAAGGAGGTAGACGAGGACACCGAAATTATTCCCACGTGTCAATTTTCCCTGAGTTTTATTTAAACTTTCCCTATTCACGCGATAAAAACCCGATTTCTATTTTTGCGGGTGGGGGGGTTAAAAAAAAAAAAAAAAAAAAAAAAAAAGAAGGACAGCGCCTCCGAAATGTAAACGAGAGAGAAACGGCGCTACTTACGCCGAAAATTACGTCAGAAAATGATTTAAGTAAGTACGAATATGCAGGAGTTTTTTTTTTTTGTTTACGTTTTCGGCGCCCCAAATTTGTATCGAAAAGCAAAAAATAAAAATGACCTTAACCGAAGGTTGATCAGCCGTGGGGGCGTGTGGAGGTGGCAAATAGGGTCACCAGGTGTCCAGTATGGAACCGACTGTCCTGTATTTGGACACTGTCCAGTAACAATGATGAGAGGCGAAACTGGACTGTGTGTGTCCAGTGTTGCCTCTCTGGACAATGAACCCTACCGGACCTCTTGGGGGGACGGGACGACAGAAAGCTGCTGGCTCGCTAGGGGGCTGGGCAGCTTCCCCCATCCTGATTGGCTGCCTTAACCGAGGCGCAGCCATCAAGAGGCTGTGTCAGGAGCCGGCGGGGGGGGGGGGTTAGGGCTAAGGAGAGGAGGAAACAGTACGGAGACGCCTCCATGGCAGCCCTAATGGCCCATTATCCGCTCTCTCTCCAGGGCATTAAGAAATATTTTGGAATTTGATTATAAACTAGAAGGCGCCATATTTTTGGAGGCCGACGTTAAAAAAAAAAATAAAATAAACAACCGAAGGGCGTCAACGTCGTCAAGGATTTAGCCGAAGCGAGGGGCCAGGGTGGTCTGGAAGAGGCATTTGCCCCCCGTCTGGATGTACGTGATGGTCATCTCTTTGGGGGTGATTTCCACTAGGCGTAGCCCCCCAAGTGGTGGTCCTCGTGGTAGAAACGGAGGTAGTCCTTGGGACTTTGTCCTGGTGCTTGAGGGAGTGCTCAACGAAGTTTCCCGCCCCGCTCAGCACGTAGCCAACGCCGGCGTCATCCTTACTTCTGTCCGGGGGGGGTGTGAGTGGTCTTCGGGGTGGGTGGTGGCTGGGGGGGTGGCGTGTGCGCGAGGCTGGGCGGATGTGGGAAAGAGAGGGGGATGGGGGGGAGCAAGGGAGAGAGAGTACCCCCTGGCACACCGTGCCCAAAACACCCCTCCCCCCTCATCTGGCACACGCCACCCCGCCGGGCGCCACACAGCTTCCCCCCGGCACACTAATACGCACAGGTGTCCTGTCCGTCCACTCCCCCTTCCCCCCCCCGACCAACACACACCGTTACCTGCAGGTTTGGTCGTGCCCCACGGTGTGTCCCCCTATCCCCCCCCCCACGCACACCACTCACCCACACCCAACCCTTACCTGCAGTTGTGGTCTGCCCACAGTGTGTCCCCCTCTCCCCCCCCCCCCCCACCCACACACACAACACACCACACCTTACCTGCATTGTTGTTCGTTCCCCGCACAGTGTGTCCCCTCCCCCCCTCACACCACACCACACACCCCCACCACACATCACACACCACCACACCCCCCAACCTTCCCTGCAGGTTGTGGTCGTGCCCGCACAGGTGTCCCCTCCCCCCCCTCCCCCCCCAACTCCTACCCCCCCCTATCACACCCACCCCCCCACCCCCACACCGTTACCTGCAGGTTGTGGTCGTGCCCGCACAGGTGTCCCCTCCCCCCCCGGCACACACACACACACACACGTTACCTGCAGGTTTGTGGTACTTGCCCGCACAGTGTCCCTCGTCCCCTCCGGCCTCGACCCACACACAGCCCCACCTTACCTGCAGGTTGTGGTCGTGCCCGCACAGGTAGGCCGTGGCCCGGTGTTTCCTCAGCAGCGGCTCCACGTGCTTCACCAGGCAGTGGGTGGGCCCGTGCTCGGCCACCGACCAAACCGGGTAATGGCCGGCCACCAGCAGGTAATCCTCCCGGGCGCCGGCCAGTTTCTGCCGCAGCCACGCCAGCTGCCGGCCGGCCCGCTCCGCGCTCTCCGGCCCCTCCGGCTGGCCCCCCACAAAGTCGTCCGAATTCCCGCACAGGTCACCTTCCAGCACCACACCCACACAGTTGCTCCCTGCCGGTGACCGAGAAGGAGAGGTCGTAGTAATAATCGGGGAAATTCCTGGGTCGGGGGAGAGAGAGAGAGAGAGAGAGGAGGGTCTCGTGGGGTCCTGGCAAAGAACGGTGCTCTGAGAACATAAGTGGTGGGACATGGTTAAGGGGTCAGTCCTCCTAGGGGCAAAGTGTACTAATGGCAGTGACATGGTTAGGTCATCCCTCCTAGGGGCAAAGTTGTACTAATGGCAGTGACATGGTTTAAGGGGTCAGTCCCTCCTAGGGGCAAAGTGTACTAATGGCAGTGACATGGTTAAGGGGTCAGTCCCTCCTAGGGGCAAAGTGTACTAATGGCAGTGACATGGTTAAGGGGTCAGTCCCTCCTAGGGCAAAGTGTACTAATGGCATGACATGGTTAAGGGGGTCGTCCCCCTAGGGCAAGTGTACTAATGGCGTGACATGGTTAAGGTCAGTCCCTCCTAGGGGCAAAGTGTACTAATGGCAGTGACTGGTTAGGGGACAGTCCCTCCTAGGGGCAAAGTGTACTAATGGCAGTGACATGGTTAAGGGGTCAGTCCCTGCTAGGGGCAAAGTGTACTAATGGCAGTGACATGGTTAAGGGGTCAGTCCCTCCTAGGGGCAAAGTGTACTAATGGCAGTGGCATGGTTAAGGGGTCAGTCCCTCCTAGGGGCAAAGTGTACTAATGGCATGGCATGGTAAGGGTTCAGCCCGTAGGGGCAAAGTGTACTAATGGCAGTGGCATGGTAAGGGGTCATCCTCCTAGGGGCAAAGTGACTAATGGCGTGACATGGTTAGGGTCAGTCTCTCCTAGGGCAAAGTGTACTAAATGGCAGTGACAATGTTAGGGGTCAGTTCCTCTCCTAGGCAAAGTGTACTAATGGCAGTGACATGGTTAAGGGTCAGTCCCTCCTAGGGGCAAAGTGTACTAATGGCAGTGACATGGTTAAGGGTCAGTCCCTCCTAGGGGCAAAGTGTACTAATGGCAGGGACATGGTTAAGGGTCAGTCCCTCCTAGGGGCAAAGTGTACTAATGGCAGTGACATGGTTAGGGGACAATGCCTCCTAGGGGCAAAGTGTACTAGGGCAGTGACATGGTAGAGGGTCAGTCCCTCCTAGGGGCAAAGTGTACTAATGGCAGGGACATGGTTAAGGGTCAGTCCCTCCTAGGGCAAAGTTGTACAATGGCAGTGACTATTAAGGGGTCATCTCTCCAAGGGCAAAGTGTCTAATGCATTGACAGGGTAAGGTCAGTCCCTCCTGGGGCAAAGTGTACTAACGCAGTGACATGATTAAGGGGTCAGTCCCTCCTAGGGGCAAGTGTACTAACGGCATGCACATGATTAAGGGGTCAGTCCCTCCTAGGGGCAAAGTGTACTAACGGCAGTGACATGATTAAGGGGTCATCCCTCCTAGGGCAAAGTGTAACTACTGGCATTGACATGATTAAGGGGTCAGTCCCTCCTAGGGGCAAAGTGTACTAATGGCAGTGACATGTTAAGGATTTCTGATGAATAACCAGTTCCTTAAAAAGTAAGAGAAATGGAACATTTATAAATAAAAGCAGCAGTGCAACTTCCAACACTGCATATTCTTATTTCAAAATAAACACCCCTTTTATAAACACAATTCCCCTACAAGTAACCTTCCCTTATATAACCATAGTCCCTAAAAGATGAACATCCCCCCTCCACCGCCAAAAACCATTTCCCTACAGGCACACCCCTTAGAAAGACCATTCCCACTACAAGCAACCCATCATAAAAATCACTCTCTCTAGAATAACAATTCCCCCGTATAAAACCATTTCACCCTACAGGCAGTAGACAGGCGCCTGACAATATTCACATGATTGTGAATCTGATTCACTCCATCAATCCCAGTAAGGTTCCGGCGATGCTTCTCTCTCTTGATGGTGAGAAGGCCTTCTACATTCAAGATTATTTTGGCATTAGGGGTCATTTCCCAAATTGGACCAAACTTACTGTACAGTTCTCCTTCCGCAACAATCAGAAGCTCTAGGCTTGCTTCAGCATGGTTACCAATCAGAAATGGCACAAGACAAGGGTGCCCCCTCTCATCGTTATTATTTGCATTATCAATAGAACCCCTGGCCATCATGATATGCAAGGATCCAAACATTTCTTGGCTACGTTTAGGCAAACAAGAATATCAAATCAGTCTGACAATATCATAGCTACAATAACCAAGCCTTTGATATTACCTAACCTTTACAATGTTTTAGGATTCAAGGATAATAGCCACGAATCAAAAGACTCTAAATATTAACCTTCCCGCAGAGGTCACTAAAATATTCTCTGCTCATTTGAAGTTCAGATGGCAAAAAGAATCCATAACATACCTCGGAGTCAAAATGACTAAGAATGATAATTCTTTACAGCAAAGCTAATTATCCATACATCTTCAAATCCCCGAAAAACAGAAGAAGACCTAGAAACGTGGTCGAGATCTTCAAATCTCGTGGATCGGAAAAAATCAAATAAAAAAATACCAAAAAAATCTTCTATTTAGTGCTCTTCCCGTCAAGGTCAAAATGCCAAGATATAGACCACCTGCAAAAACGAGACTAGTTTTTCTTGGAATAAACACAAACCTAGAACAAGACGTAATGTTCTGCTCCGTCCCAAGTGGTCGTTCCCTGTATATTGCAGAGCAGCGCCCTTAGGCATTCTGTTCCCAATTCTACCTGCTGGGTGGACATTGAAAATCACGGCCCCTTGACCCTAAGCCATTAGTCTCCATTCTGTTTCCCACCGAAAACAAGAGCCCAAAACGATCATGTACTTCCTACCACTTCTCTCTCTCAACATTTGGGGTGGAATCGGTTGCAAAAAAAGATTCATGTTCTCCAAATTCCAACATGCTTCCCGCTCTGTTTAATATCCCTTTGTTCGACCCTGGTCTGCCGAGTACATC
The DNA here is from genome assembly GCA_036426205.1 of Ascaphus truei. Taxonomy (NCBI): domain Eukaryota; kingdom Metazoa; phylum Chordata; class Amphibia; order Anura; family Ascaphidae; genus Ascaphus; species Ascaphus truei. The sequence goes on from WSYH01003115.1 coordinate 24,516, forward strand.
ATTCTCTTGGTGGATTGAAAATGGAACCACAAAAAAGGCCAGAGAGACATGGTCAACTTAAAATTAAATCAGTTGATCTCTTGAAAAGGAACAACTAAAAAGATCCCTCAACACCAAATTATTCCCGGTACCTTCAAATCAGGACACTTCATTCAGAAAACGGTTCCAGACGAAATCACTACGAACGCCTACTTTGAGATGGTCTGCAGAGCCTTGACAAAGGGTCCGTCATGGGACCGAAACATTGAAAGATTGGAATAATAAAACCAACCTATGACCTTTGACAGTAGCTCTGGTGGGCAACTCTATAACGGTAGAGCCCTCTTCCCACCTACGAAAAGTCTTATGTCAATTTTATACCCGGATCCGATTTCAGATGGCAAGACTGAAGATGCAAGCAACATTGGGCAATGGGAATCTGGGAGGTGTGGGACGACATCTGAGAGTCCATCACTCCAGTCTCCATAAACACAGCCATGAAAGGGAAATAGTTAGAAATTCCCGACTCCAGATACACTTAATGCAGGTCAGTCTCCTCTCTGTTTTAGAGGTTGTGGTCAGATTGGCTCCTTCCTACATACCTGGTGGAGTTGTCCACCAGTTGGGACACTACGGGAAGCACATTGTTCAACCTAGTTACTAAGCTGCTGGGTCATTCGATCACACCGTACCCCGTGGTTGGCTGTATTAAATAACTAAAGCCCAGATATTGCTTATCAAGAGCGTAAACGCTCAGTTCATATATTCTCCGGGACACCAGATGCCCACGTTGTGGCTTCTTGGAAGAGGAGACGCTCCGAGCTTTCTGATGACCATTGACAACGTCTAGTTGATATCGGGTTATGAAGAGAGGACTTCTTTCCTTAATGACTCGGTTGAGGGATTGTTGGCGATTTGGGACCCCTCGCGGAGATAACTGGCTACAAACGTGACTCAAGCGTTCTACAAACGTGGCTACAAACGTGACTCAAGCGTTCTCATGCTACAATTCCAAGTGAAACAGACAATGTAGACTATCGTTGACCAGCTGACGCCATTTTAGATATTGGATAGGCTCTATATGTATCTGAGAATATGTACCACCCCTCCCCCTTTTCTTTTCTGTACCTCCCCCATTTAATTTTTGTTGTACTTATCGTTATACAGTACCTAAAAAATAAATAAAACTATTTCCCCCCTTATAAAAACCATTCCCCCTACAAAAACCCTTCCCCTTACAAGCCCCCCCTTATAAAAATCCATTCCCCTACAAGCCCCCCCTTATAAAATCCATTCCCCTACAAGCCCCCCTTATAAAATCCATTCCCCTACAAGCCCCCCCTTATAAAAAAACATTCACCCTACAGGCCCCCCCTTATAAAAACCCATTCACCCTACAGCCCCCCCCTTATAAAAAAACCCATTCACCATACAGCCCCCCCTTATTAAAAAACAACATTCACCCTACAGCCCCCCTTATAAAAAACCCATTCACCCCTACAGCCCCCCCTTAAAAACCCATTCACCCTACAGCCCCCCCTTATAAAAACCCATTCACCCTACAGCCCCCCCCTTATAAAAACCCATTCACCCTACAGCCCCCCCCTTATAAAAACCCATTCACCCTACAGCCCCCCTTATAAAAACACATTCACCTCCAGCCCCCCCTTATAAAAAACCCATTCACCTACAGCCCCCCCTTATAAAACCCATTCACCTACAGCCCCCCCTACAAAAACCCATTCACCCTACAGGCCCCCCCCCTATAAAAACCCATTCACCCTACAGCCCCCCCCCTTATAAAAACATTCACCCTACAGCCCCCATTTAAAAACCCATTCACCCTACAAGCCCCCCCCCTTATAAAAACATTCACCCTACAGCCCCCCCCCTTTAAAACCAATAACCATACAGCCCCCCCCTTATAAAAACCATTCACCCTAAGCCCCCCCTTATAAAAACCATTCACCCTACAAGCCCCCCTTATAAAAACCATTCACCCTACAGCCCCCCCCTTATAAAAACCATTCACCCTACAGCCCCCCCTTATAAAAACCCATTCACCCTACAGGCCCCCCCTTATAAAAACCATTCACCCTACAGCCCCCCCTATATAAAAACCCATTCACCCTAAGGCCCCCCTTTATAAAACCTTCCCCTACAAAGAATTTTCCCCTTTTATAAAAAACATTCACCCTACAAGCCCCCCCCTTACTAAAAAACATGCCCCTATATATGGATGTGGCGCCCCTTCCTTCCACCCCAGGCATTACCCCAGTGGTGGGTACGGGCATTACCCCAGCGGTGGGTACGTGCACTGCCCCAGTAGTGGAACGGCATTACCCCATGGTGGTCGGGCTTACCCAGTGGTGGGTAGGGCATTACCCCATTGGTGGGTACGGTCATTACCCAGTGGTGGGTACGGGGCATTACCCATGGTGGACGGGCATTACCCCAGTGGTGGGTACGGGCATACCCCCAGTGGTGTGGTACGGGCATTACCCCGTGGTGGGTAGGCATTACCCAGGGGGTACGGGCATACCCCAGTGGTGGGTACGGGCATTACCCAGTGGTGGGAACGGGCATTACCCCAGTGGTGGTACGGCACTGCCCCCAGTGGTGGGTACGGGCATTACCCCAGTGGTGGGAACGGGCATTACCCCAGTGGTGGACGGGCACTGCCCCAGTGTGGGAACGGGCATTTACCCCAGTGGGTGGTTACGGGGCATTACCCCAGTGGGGGTAGGGCATTACCCAGTGGTGGGAACGGGCATTACCCCAGTGGTGGGGGGTGGCGGGATACGGGCATTACCCCAGTGGTGGGTACGGGCATTACCCCAGTGGTGGAACGGGCTACCCTGGGCGGGCACCCACAGTGGTGGGTACGGGCATTACCCAGTGGTGGGTACGGGATTACCAAGTGGTCGGGACGGGGCTACCAGTGGTGTGGTACGGGCATTACCCCAGTGGTGGGATACGGGCATTACCCCAGTGGTGGGAACGGGGCATTACCCCAGTGCGTGGAGTACGGGCATTACCCCAGTGGTGGGAACGGGCATACCCCAGTGGTTGGGTACGGGCACTGCCCACAGTGGTGGGTGGCATTACCCATGTGGGTACGGGAATACCCAGTGGTGGGGACGGGCATTACCACATGGTGGTGGGTTACAGGGCGCATATTACCCCAGTGGTGGGTACGGGCACTGCCACCCAGTGGTGGGGTACGGGCATTACCAGCGGGAAGAGACGTTAGAATAAGCGATCTAGAGCTGAAAGTTCCCGTTGTGGGTCGTGATTCCTGCCATGATGTACCACGGAGCCCGCAGGGACTCGGCCCGGGAAAATCCCCTCGTACGTGTTCTGCAAAGGGGGTACGAAGGGTTAGGAGGCGCTGCCCCGCTGAGTATACATGGCATAGTGTAGTAGTGTGAGGGGGAGGCTGGCACTGTGCGGCTGCCCGCGCGCTGTACCTGTGTTGTGTATACATGTCATGGTGTGTAGTGTGTGTGAGGGGGAGGCTGCACTGCCGCTGCCCGCGCTGTACCTGTGCGTGTGTAAAATGGCTGGTGTAGTAAGTGTGTGAGGGGAGGCTGGCACTGCCGCTGCCCGCGCTGTACCTGTGCTGTGTATACATGCATGGTGTAGTTAGTGTGTGAGGGGGAGGCTGGACTGCCGCTCGCCGCGCTTGTACCTTGCTGTGTTATATGGCATGGTTGAGTAGTGTGTGTGAGGGGGGTCCTGGCACTGCCGCTGACCCGCTTGTACCTGTGCTGTATACATGGCATGTGTAGTAGTGGTGTGAGGGGAGGCTGGCACTGCCGCTGGCCGCGACTGTACCTGTGCTGTGTATACATGCATGGTGTAGTAGTGTGGTGAGGGGGAGGCTGCACTGCCGTGCCGTGCTGTACCTGGTGGTAACATGGCATGCGTGTAGTAGTGTGTGGTGGGGGAGGCTGGACGCTGCCGAGATGTTACCTGTGCGTGTATACATTAATGGGTCGAGTGTAGTAGGTGTGTGTGTGAGGGAGGGAGGCTGGCACTGCCGCACAGCCCGCGCTAGACCTGTGCTGTGTATACAGGGCATGGGTTGTAGCGTAGTGTGTGAGGGGGACGTGGCATGCGGCCCGCGCTGTGTACGTGCTGTGTATTACATGCATGGAGTGTAGTGTGTGTGAGGGAGTCTGGCACGGTGACCCACGCTGTATCTGTGCTGTGTATACATGGCTAGTGTAGTAGTGTGAGGGGGGAGGCTGGCACTGCTGGCCCGCGCTTTGTTGTACCGGTGCTGTGTATACATGGCATGGTGTAGTAGTGTGCGTGACGGGGGAGGCTGGCACTGCAGCTGCCCACGCTGTGTATACATGGCATGGTGTAGTAGTGTGCGTGCCGGGAGAGGCTGGCACTGTGTATACATGACATGGTGTAGTAGTGTGTGAGGGGGAGGCTGGCACTGCCGCTGCACGGCGCTGTACCTGTGGTTGTATACATGGCATGGGTGTAGTAGTGTGTGAGGGGGAGGCTGGCACTGCCACTGCCGCGCTGTACCTGTGCTGTGTATACATGGCAGGTGGTGTAGTAGTGTGTGTGAGGGTGAGGCTGGCACTGCCGCTGCACCGCGCTGTACCGTGTGTGTATACATGTCATGGTTGTTAGTTAGTGTGTGGAGAGGGGGGAGGCTGGCACTAGCCGCCCGCGCTGTACCGGTGGCTGGTATACATGGCATGGTTGTAGTAGTGTGTGAGGGGGAGGCTGGGCACGTGTATACATGGCATGGGTTGTAGTAGTGTGGTGGGACAGGGAGGCTGGCACTGTGTATACATCGCATGGGGTAGTAGTGTGAGAGGGGGTAGGCTGGCACTGTGTTATACATGGCATGTTGTAGTAGTGTGGTGAGGGGGAGACTGGCACTGCGCTGCCCGAGGCTGTACCTGTGCTGTGTATACATGGATGGGTAGTAGTGTGTGTGAGGGGGGAGGCTTGGCACGGGTATACATGGCATAGTGTAGTAGTTGTGTGTGACGGGGGAGGGAGGTGGCGTTGTTGGTATACATGTAATGGTGTTGTAGTAGTGTGTGAAGGGGGAGGCTGGCAACTGTGTATAAATGGATTGGTGTAGTAGTGTGTGAGAGGGGGAGGCTGGCAATGGGTATACATGGCATGGTGTAGTAATGTGCGTGACGGGGGAGGCAGGCACTGTGTGTATTACATGGCATGGTGTAGTAGTGGCGTGTGCTGGAGAGGATGGCGTTGTGTACACATGGCATGGTGTAGTTGTGTGCGTGATGGGGAGGCGGTGGATGTGTATACATATGACATGGTGTTGTAGTAATGTGCGTGAGGGGGAGGGCTGGTGTTGTGCATACATGGCATGAGAGTGTAGTGTGAGGGGGGAGGGGCTGGCACTGGGCATAAATGGCATGGTGTTGTATGTAGTGTGTGTGAGGGGGGGGGGAGGCTGGCACTGTGTATACATGGCATGGTTTTGTAGTAGTGTGCGTGACGGGGGAGGCTGGCACTGTGTTATACATGGCATTGGGGTAGTAGGGGTTGTGAGGGGGGGAGCTGGCACTGTGTATACAGGCATGATGTAGTAGTGTGCGTGCTGGGAGGACTGGCGTTGGTAACATGACATGGTGTGTGTGAGTAGTGTGTGTGACGGGGAGGTGGCACTGTGTTATACATGGCATAGTGTTGTAGTAGTGGTGTGACGGGAGAGGCTGGCGTTGTGATACATGGCATGTGTGTAGTTAGTGTAGTAGTGCGTGAGGGGGGAGGCTGTCACGGGTATACATGACATGTGTGGTAGTAGTGGTTGAGGGGGAGGCTGGCACTGTATAGACATGGCAGGTGTGTAGAAGTGTGCGTGCCGAGGAAAGGCTGCGTTGTGTATACATGGCATGGTGTAGTAGTGGTGTAGTGTGTAAGGGTGTAAGGTGTATAGTAGTTGTGCGTAGCGGGAGAGGCTTGGCGTTGTGTATTCATGACATGGTGTAGTAGTGTGTAAGGTGGTTGTGTAAGGTGTGTTATGTAGGTGGGTAGTAGTGGTGCGTGCCGGGAGAGGCTGCGTTGTGTTATACATGACATGTGTAGTGTGTAGTAGTGTGGTAGTGCGTTAAGGTTGTGGTGTAAGGGGTGTAAGGTGTAGTAGTGTGCGGACGGGGAGAGGCTGCTTTGTGTATACAGTGCATGGTGTAGTAGTGTGTAGTGTGTAGGTGTGTGTAAGGTGTAGGGTGTGCGTGCCGGGAGAGGCTGCCGTTGTGTATACTGGCATGGTGTAGTAGGGTAGTGTGTAGGTGTGTAAGGTGTGTTGTAAGGTTGTAGTAGTGTGCGGCGGGAGAGGCTGCGTTGTGTATACCTGACAGTGTGTGTAGTGTAGTATGTGTAGTGTGTAAGGTGTGTGTAAGGTGGTGTAGGTGTAGTAGTGTGGTGCGAGACGGGAGAGGCTGGCGTTGTGTATACATGGCATGGTGTAGTGGTGTAGTAGTGTTTGTAGGGTAGGTGTTGTAAGGGTGTAAGTGTTGTAGTAGTGTGCGGCGGGAGAGGTCTGGCGTTGTGTATACATGGCATGGTTGTAGTAGTGTGTAGTGTGTAAGGTGTGGTGTAAGGTTTTTTGTAGTGTGTGTGTGTGCGGACGGAGAGGCTGCCGTTGTGTATACATGGCATGTGTGTAGTAGTGTTGTGTAGTGTGTAGTGTGTAAGGTGTTGTTGGTTGTAGAGTGTAGTACTGTGCGTGCGGGGAGAGGCTGCCGTTGTGTATATACATGACATGGTGTGAGTTAGTGTGTAGTGTGTAGGTGTGTGTAAGGTGTGTAAGGTGTAGTAGTGTGCGAGTAAGGGAGAGGCTGCCCTTCTTGTATACATGAATGGTGAGGAGTGTGTAGTGTGTGTAGGTGTTGTAAGGTGTGTTGGGTAGTTTGTTGTGTGTCGGCGGGAGGAGGATGGCGTTGTGTGATAATGAACATGGTGTAGTAGTGGTAGTGTGGTAAGGTGTGGTAAGGTGTGTGTAGTGTGCGTGCCGGGAGAGGCTGCCGTTGTGTATACATGACATGGTGTAGTAGTGTGTAGTGTGTAAGGTGTGTGTAAGGTGTATGTAAGGGGTGTGTAAGGGGTGTGTAAGGGGTGTGTAAGGTGTAGTAGTGTGTGCGTGCGGGAGAGGCTGCCGTTGTGTGCATTAATGACATGGTGTGTAGTAGGTGTGTAGGGTAAGGTGTGTGTAAGGTGTATGTAAGGGGTGTGTAAGGGGTGTGTAAGGGGTGTGTAAGGTGTAGTAGTGTGCGTGCCGGGAGAGGCTGCCGTTGTCACCTTAAACCTGGAGTCGTTGACGTCTTTCACTCCATCGTAGTAGAAGTTGTCCCCCAGAGACAGGATGAAGTCCGCCCCCATGGCGGCTACGGTTTTGCCCACTTCCTGCGCCGTCAGCATCTCGCGGGCCGTGTGGTAGGGGGGGAGGGGCAGCCCCCCCCAGTCGCCCAGCGCCACGAAGCGCAGGGCGGGGGCAGGGTCCGACGTGGGGTAAGAGAGGGTCCCCGGCGGACACAGGGAGCAGAGGAGAGCCAGCAGGGGGGTGAGCATCTCCATGTGGGACCTGGCGGGAGAACGAGAGGGTGACACAGACGCCTGCCCCTGTCCGCTGAGCCAGGGTGCACGGGGGTTAACAGCATGAGGACAAGAGCCACTCCAAAGACCACCCGAGAGTCCATCAGCCCCCTCACACCGGCGTGTCTGACCCGAGATACGAGTGCTGCTGCTTCCATGTCTGCCAAAGAATCTCTGGGACAGAACACCAGTCACGCCAACGGGCAGGGCAAAGGGCAAAGGGCAGAGGGCAGGGCAAAGGGCAACGGGCAGAGCAATGGGCTAAGGGCAGAGGGAGAGGGGGGGGGGTCTGTGTGGGAGAGAGAGGGTGGTGGACAGGGGGGAGGTAGAGAGAGGATGGCAATGACAGGGGGAAGAGAGGGCGTCTGTGTGGGGTAGGAGGAGGGCGATGAGAAGGGTGACACTGGGGGAGATGGAGGGTTCTGGGTGGGAGAGGGGAGAGAGGGTGAACAGGGGGAAGAGAAGAGGTGACTAATACAGGGGGAGAGGGGTCTGTGTTGTGAGTTAGGGGGAGAGAATGGGGGAGCAGGGGATGTTGAGAGAGGGTTCTTGTGGGAGACGAGAAGAGAGAGGGTGACAAGGGGAGAGAGTAAAGAGTTTGACGAAAGGGGGGTATGTGGTGGGGGAGAGAAAAGTGAACGGGGGGGAGGAGAGGGCGGTGACAATGACAGGGCGAGAGGGGGGGGGGGGTCGTGGGAGTTAGGGGGGAGAGAAGGTGACACAGGGGGAGAGAGGGTTCTGTGTGGGAGAGAGAGGGTGACAGGGGGAAGAGAGAGGATGACAATGACAGGGGGAGAGGGGTCTGTGTGGGAGTTAGGGGGGAGAGAAGGTGACACAGGGGGAGAGAGGGTTCTGTGTGGGAGAGAGAGGGTGACAAGGGGAGAGTAAAGGATGGACAAGGGGTCTGGTGTGGGGAGGAGAAAAGGTGAAAGGGGGGATAGAGGAGTGGGAGAGGAGTCGGGGTGTGAAAATGACGGGGGGGAGAGGGGTCTGTGTGGGAGTTAGGGGGGAGAGAAGGTGACACAGGGGTAGAGGGACTTCTGTGTGGGAGAGAGAGGGTGACAGGGGGAGAGGGTCTGTGTGGGACATGGGAGGGAATGGTACAGTGAGACAGGGGAGAGTGTGACACAAAGATTAAGGGACAGTGACATGGGCAGAGATAGATAGGGACAAAGTGAGACACAAACACTGACACTATGAGTGTGACGAGAGGGAGAGAGAGGGTGAGAGAGAGGGTGAGAGAGAGGGCGAGAGAGAGGGCGAGAGAGAGGGTGAGAGAGGGTGAGAGAAGGAGAAAGGTGCTACTCACTGCAGACAGCAGCAAATCCTCCCTCTCTTGTAGCGGGGGGATCCGCGCGCGGGGGGGATCTGCGCGCGGGGGGGGGGATCCGCGCGCGGGGGGAGGGATCTGCGCAGGGTTTTGCTGTGTCACTTCAATTCGGGATTAACCCACTTTCCTGTAATCCCGTCTCATGATATAACCCCTTCCCCCCCAGTATATGGTGTTAAATAGCTTTGCAAACCCCCGCCCCGAAACCTTCGCCCCATGCGAACCCCTCACCACACGCTGCGCGCTGGGAGCCGTTAACGGGTCGGGCCCCCAAATGTCACTGCAGAGATCTTAAAAGGGGTTTCCCTCGGAAAGTGACGAGGGCGGCCATATTTAAAAGGCCCCGCAAAAATAGGATTTGGAATAAGATATATTTCTTGGGGGGGGGGGGGGTTGATGGGAAAGTTTGGGATTAGTGGGGTGTAAGGGGCATTTGCTATAGGGGAAAAGTAAAGATGGTTACACATAAACGATAATGGTTTGTAACGGGGGGAGAGGGGGAGAGGGGGGGGGGGGGGTTTATGGCCTGGGAGGGTTGAAGCCTCCTTTCGGCACTGATGGGGTTAAGGGTTTGGGTATGCTGTCCTCAGCAGTCATGTGACCGAGATGAACACATGACCTGTTATCAGCAGTCAGGTCAGCAATTAGCACAATGTGACCAAACTCGTTACCCACTTCCTCATACCTAAGCTGTGTACTGTATACACATCAGGGTGCAGGAGTGTGTTTGTGTGTGTCTCTCTGGCACTGCCACTGCCTGTGCTGTGTATACATGGCATGGTGTAGTAGTGTGTGTGAGGGGGAGGCTGGCACTTCCGCTGCCCGCGCTGTACCTGTGCTGTGTATACATGGCATGGTGTAGAAGTGTGTGTGAGGGGGAGCCTGGCACTGCCGCTGCCTGTGCTGTGTATACATGGCATGGTGTAGTAGTGTGTGAGAGGGGGAGGCTGGCACTGCCGCTGCCCGCGCTGTACCTGTGCTGTGTATACATGGCATGGTGTAGTAGTGTGTGTGTGAGAGGCTGGCGCTGCCGCTGCCTGTGCTGTGTATACATGGCATGGTGTAGTAGTGTGTGAGAGGGGGAGGCTGGCACTGCCGCTGCCCGCGCTGTACCTGTGCTGTGTATACATGTCGTGGTGTAGTAGTGTGTGAGGGGGAGGCTGGCACTGCCGCTGCCCGCGCTGTACCCGTGCTGTGTATACATGGCATGGTGTAGTAGTGTGTGTGTGGGAGGCTGGCACTGCCACTGCCCGCACTGTACCTGTGCTGTGTATACATGGCATGGTGTAGTAGTGTGTGTGTGTGTGTGAGGGGAGGCTGGCACTGGCGCTAGCCGCGCTGTACCTGCGCTGTGTATACATGGCATGGTGTAGTAGTGTGTGTGAGGGGGAGGCTGGCACTGTCGCTGCC
>WSYH01003115.1:34971-46226 GCA_036426205.1 Ascaphus truei
TGGCACTGCCGCTGCCCGCGCTGTACCTGTGCTGTGTATACATGGCATGGTGTAGTAGTGTGTGTGAGGGGGAGGCTGGCACTGCCGCTGCCCGCGCTGTACCTGTGCTGTGTATACATGGCATGGTGTAGTAGTGTGTGGGGGAGGCTGCCGCTGCCCGCGCTGTACCTGTGCTGTGTATACATGTCATGGTGTAGTAGTGTGTGTGAGGGGGGGCTGGCACTGCTGCTGCCCGCGCTGTGTATACAGGTCATACACAGCACTACTACAGGCTGCAGAATATATTTTCATGGCATTCCCAAACCAAACGGGGGGGGGGGGGGGTCACCTGCAGACAAAGCAAACACATGGTGCAGCCCCACTCCCCAAAAAACAAAGACAGGGGCTAAATCTTCTCATCCCCACACCATAAAATACCCCATTAATAAAACCAGCAGAGGGGGGAGCAGAAGGGTTAAACCCCCAACTTGTCTTACCTTTCACAGAGAACAGCAGCCTGTCCCAACCCTATTCACTTCCCAATGAGCTTTGTCCTACTAACCATACAGTAAGCTGTGTGACCCTACCCCCTAACCTCCCCCAAATAACTCAGCCCTATCACAGCTCACACCACAGCTTCCTGCACTCACACTTACCCCACACACTGAAATGCTGTAAGGTTTTAACACTACACCTTATAAAAACTGTGGCACTTCCTTTCAACCCTAAAAAAAAAAAGCCTCAAAAGTAAACTTCAAGCTTTTCAATCCACCCTACAAACCCCCTACTAAAACACTTCCATCTTTAAACATGAATGAACCTGTGTTTTAATACAATTGATCCCATAATTAAAGTTTTTTTTTTTTAGCAACCTTAAAACAGCATTTATTTTATTAATAAGTGCTGTTATTTGACCCATATTATAAAATGAAAATCATTTAGAGTTTGACAAGAAACATCATTAAAGGATAATATATCCTTTTATTTACCTTTAAAGAATTAAACCATTTCAGGTTTTTTTGCACAAACTTAACAAAAAAACTATTTCTTGCGAAACGTTTCATCCTAGAAACTTACTAAAGGAATAAATATAACTAAACCTTGTAAAAACACATAATAAAATGTTTCTAACTAGCCTAAAATCCCATACAATTCTATATAGGGTTGTCAACTTTTATAATAAAAAAAAAAAAACACTCAATAAAAAAAATGTTGATCTTGAAAATATCCTAAAGTCTTAATTTTTCCCAAAATAAAAACTTTCAAATATATTTTTAACCCATTTTTACAAAGCAGAACTTCATTGTAGAAACACCCCACAGATTTGAAAGTTTGTCTATGTATAGAGGAGAAACCCCCATTAACGTTGAAACCCCAATAGAATTGTCAGATATCTGATGCCCTAATAGATAGGATCAAATAATTTTATGGTTTGAACAAATTACCTTGAATAACATCTTTATTAGACTTTATTTCAGATTTTGTCCTACAAATGAGGGTTTATCCTACAGTTGAAGTATTTGGGGGTTATTGTATAGGATGTGGTATATCCCACTGTTCTTCTTGTCCTATAGTACTCTTAAAACCCAGGCCGACGGAATTTCTGAAACCTTAAATGATGTTTTATCTATAAAAAATAATTTTGTAGGATTTAGGCTAATGGGGTTTTTTCTGGTACAGCTTAATATGAAAACCCACTCTATGTGCAAAACATACGTTAATTCAGTGGGTTTCAAATTGGCATATGGGAACACATTTATCCAAGAGTGGGACATTTCAGGGGAATGAGTTAATGCAGCAAAACGTCAAAAATATAGCTCAACCCCGTTATAGCGCGATCCGTTACAACGCGGATCCGCTTATAGCACGATGCACGCGTGGCTCCCAATTTTCGTATTTACGAATACTTTACAACACGATTAGTGGTATCTTAAATACTTTATTGTACAATGCATACAATTGTACATTATTTCTAACGCGATCCGCTTATAGCGCGATGTGATTCTTTGGACCCCAAGCACAGCGTTATAAGGGGGTTGAGCTGTACCATTTCTGCTGAATTTTCCTACCAACAATTGCAAGAGAAATGAAGATTTAACTACTGGGGTTGATTAGGCAGACCCCTCCCTTAATTGTTATTCAATTGCATGTGATCAGAGTATTTAAGACAGACTATCTTGGCTGTGAAACCACATGCCTGTGAGTCCCGTCTTCAGTGTCACATTTAAAGTGTGTGGCAGAGTTAATTTTGGAGTTGGAGAGGGAGATCCCCCTCACCTGCTGTCTCTGTAAGTTCCCCATCAACAGAAAAAATGCAAAGAATGCACACAGCAGCGCACAGCCCAGACACAAATGGGACACAGGTGGTAAAAGTGACAAATGTATTGCCCAATCAATGTGACAAAAAAGGAGGTGTGGAGCCTCCTACGCGTTTCACACCAAATGTGCTTTATCAAGGAGTATGGTGTGATGTCTGGGGGGCCCCTTCTTATAGTGCTAACGATAAACCAATTTTCACATTTTGGCGCGCGTGACGTCATTGCGGGTGTGCGTGTACGCCACCCGTGAGTGCGTCCGTCACTGTGATGCCACAATTCCCCCTTCGTGCGCGGGCACGTGACCCCGAGCCCTTCGCCACGGCAGAATCGGGAATCGCCCACATCCGCCTCTCCTCGGTGACGTCAACACTAAACCGCCTGTCGTACCGAGGGGTGGAGAGATGGGGAAAGGCCACCGTCGTTGAGCCTAAGGAGGTACATGCGCTGCGATGACCACACGCGCGTGCACGCCCCCCTGAGCCAAGTCAGGCCACCCGTCAATGACATCATTATTTATGCCCCACAAAAAATGGAAACATTGGATGAAAATTCGGCAGTAGATTGTAGCAAAACCCTCATGGCACAATTTTAGGTTAACACAAGAGCCCCTTATTGGAAAAATTGGCACAGTGCCATATAAATCTCTAGTTAAAGATACATCTAACTTAGCCTATAGGAGTCCCCTCTAAGGCAACATACACCATTTACACAAGACAATACGGATATAAACTCATCTTTCCCAGAAATACAAATACAGATATATAATACTTTCATCTTCATTTCCGAGGATGCGTTTCATAAAACAAAAAGAGAAAAAAAAAAATACATCTATATAAAAATAGGAAACCGACTTTTTCCTGTTTCAATTTGTGCTAAAAAATATATATATATTTTATCCAAGAGTGGGACATTTCAGGGGAATGAGTTAATGCAGCGAAACGTCCAAAAATACCATTGATGCTGAATTCTCCTACCAACAATTGCAAGAGAAGTGAAGATTTAATTAACTATTGGGGGTATGTTTCTGTGAGTTGATTAGGCAGACCCCTCCCTTAATTGTTCTTCAATTGCAGGTGATCAGAGTATTTAAGACAGGCTATCTTGGCTGTGAAGCCACATGGCTGTGTGTCCCGTCTTCAGTGTCACATTTAAAGTGTGTGGCAGAGTTCATTTTGGAGTTGGAGAGGAAGATCCCCCTCACCTGCCGTCTCTGTAAGTTCCCCATCAAACCTCTTAGATTGTAAGCTCTTCGGGGCAGGGATTTCCTTTCCTATTGTCTGATTTTTGCTGCGCTTATTGTATTATTAGAATTACCTGTGCTGTATTCTTTGTGAAGCGCTGAGTACGCTTTTGGCGCTATATAAATAAAGACATACAATACAATTTTTTTGTTGTTAAATAAATCAGTTCTGTAGAATTAGATTATACTGTCTGCATTTTTTTTTTAAACTCCTGCCAGTTTTAATTATTTTTTTTTTAGAATCCTTTGGTTGCTACAGCAAACATTTAGAAAGTCATAACCATTCTCTCTTTTGAAACAGGCTCTGCCTCGCAGCTTTTTTGAGTTCTGCCCTTTGGCGACAAAGTATCACAAACAGCTCTGTTGCTGTGTTCCAGACAGCAGACTGTCTATTACTCTGAAAGCTGTAACAATGTGTTACGCTTGGTAATATAATGTTACATATCAGCTGCAGCATATCACAGACTACGGCATAGTTTCAGAAGGCGGCCATTTGGTTAGGCACACAATCAGGGATTGGGACGATGGCCAGCTAAGGATGTAGAATTATACATTGTCACAAGCGTTACATATACAAATAAGAAAATAAGGAGAAATACAGGGGGGAGGTGTAGTATGGCTGATTTTAAAGGATTTTAAGTTAAACACATTACAGTCTATAGGGTTTCATTACAGCAGGTGTGAAAAAAGTCTATAGGTTTTTTTGTTTTTTTTATGACCTAGAGGATGGTGTCAGATTCCAGCCTTTGAAACCCTATAACAAGCCACTAGTTAGTTTTGGAGGGTTTAACCCCTCCAATGCCATAGTGGCCAGCTACCCTTCTCGGGATTGTTAAAGGATTACTAGTGTTACCAATTTATTCTCCTAAATGACAAATTCTAGCGAGTATACAGTATATATTTATTACTTTGATACAACTAAATGGACCACATCCAAGTTTTACAGGAAGTCATTTCCCGAAGTCATGAACAGGATCTCACACTCAGTTTAGGGAATCGTAGATGACGAAAAAGCATTTGGTTCTGTCTGCCCCTCAGCGGGCCTAGATGCAGAAAGAAGACAAAGTGTTGATGAAGATATTGTAAGGAACATTTAAAAGAATTCACCGTTAGATTACATGAAGATACAAGCAAGGTGAGGATCAGCGAGGGAGTGCGGCCGGAAGACACAGTGTCACCAGGATCAGCGAGGGAGTGTGGCCGGGAGACACCGCGTCGCCATGATCAGCGAGGGAGTGCGGCCGGGAGACACCGCGTCGCCAGGATCAGCGAGGGAGTGCGGCTGGGAGACACCGCGTCGCCAGGATCAGCGAGGGAGTGCGACCGGGAGACACCGTTTCACCAGGATCAGCGAGGGAGAGTGGCCGGGAGACACAGCATCGCCAGGATCAGCGAGGGAGTGCGGCCGGGAGACACCGTTTCACCAGGATCAGCGAGGGAGTGCGGCCGGGAGACACCGCGTCACTAGGATCAGCGAGAGAGTGCGGCCGGGAGACACCGTGTCACCTGGATCAGCGAGGGAGTGTGGCCGGGATACACCGTGTCACCAGGATCAGCGAGGGAGTGCGGCCGGGAGACACAGTTTCCCCAGGATCAGCGAGGCAGTGAGGCCGGGAGACACCGTGTCACCAGGATCAGCGAGGGAGTGCAGCCGGGAGACACCGTTTCACCAGGATCAGTGAGGGAGTGCGGCCGGGAGACACCGTTTCACCAGGATCAGCGAGGGAGTGCAGCCGGGAGACACCGTTTCACCAGGACAGCGAGGGAGTGCAGCCGGGAGACACCGTTTCACCAGGATCAGCGAGGGAGTGCGGCCGGGAGACACCGCGTCACCAGGATCAGCGAGGGAGTGCNNNNTGTGCGGCCGGGAGGGGAGACACCGCGCACCAGGATCAGCGAGGGAGTGCGGCGGGAGGAGACACAGAGTCACCAGGATCAGCGAGGGGAGTGCGGCGGGAGGACACCGCGTCCCAGGATCAGCGGAGGGAGCGCCGGCCGGGAGACACCGCGTCACCAGGATCAGCGAGGGAGAGTGGCAGGAGAAACCACGCACCAGGATCAGCGATGGGAGGGTGGCAGGGAGAACCGCGCACACACAGGATTCAGCGAAGGGAGAGCAGCCAGGAGACACCGGTCACCAGGATCAGCGAGGGAAAGCGCGACAGGGAGGAGGAGACACCGCGTTCACCAGGATCAGCAAGAGAGCGCGACCGGGAGACACCGCGTCCACCAGGATCAGCGAGGGAGCGCGACCGGGGGAGGACACCGCGTCACCAGGATAACGAGGGAAGAGTGCGGCCGGAGACACGACGTCACCAGGAACACGGAGGAGAGCGCTGGCCGGGAGACATGAAGTCACCAGGATCAGAGAGGGAGCGCAGCAGGAGACACCACGTCACCAGGATCAGCGATGGGAGCGCGGACCGGGAGACACCGCGTCACAGATCGCGAGGGAGTGCGGCCGGGAGACACCGTGTACACCAGGATCAGCGAGGAGTGCGGCTGGGAGACACCTTGTCACAGGATCAGCGAGGGGAGTACGGCACGGGAGACACAGTGTCACCAGGATCGCGAGGAGAGGCAGCCAGGAGACACCACGTCACCAGGATCAGCGAGGGAGCGCGACAGGCGACACAGTGTCACCAGGAATCAGCAGATGGGAGCGCGGCCGGAGGACACCGCGTCACCAGGATCAGCGAGGGAGTGTGGCGGGAGGACCACCGCCGTCACAGGTCAGCGAGGGAGTGCAGCCAGGAGACACAGCGTCACCAGGGATCAGCGAGGGGATGCGCGCCCGGGAGACCCGCGTCACAGGAAAAGCGAGGCGTGTGTAGGCCGGGAGACAAGCGTCCACCCGGAATCAGCGAGGAGGGAGCGCGCCGGGAGACACCGCGTCCCCAGGAAAGCGAGGGTGGGTGGCGGGAGACCACCGCGTCACCAGGAAAGCGAGGGTATGTGGACCGGGAGACCACCGTGCGTTTCAGCTCAAGGGATCAGCGGGAGTGGGCGGTGAGAGTCGGGAGACACTGTGCATCCCAGGATCAGCGATGGGGAGGTGCGGCCGGGAGGACACACGTTCACACAGGATAAGCGAGGGATGTGTGGCCGGGAGGACACGCCGTCACATGATCATGAGGGTGTAGTTTTGGGCCGGGAGATGACACCGCGGTCACCGGATAGACGAGGGAGTCGTCGCGGGAGACACCGGTCACCAGGGATCAGTGAGGGATGCGCGTCCGGGAGATACCGTTCTCCAGGATCAGCCGGAGAGCAGGCAGGCTAACACCTTGGTCACTCCATGGTTTTTGTCAGCAGTTAGTGAGCGCATCGGGGTATCGACCGCGTTCACCAGGATCAGCGAGGGAGTTTGGGTGTTTGTGGCGAGACACCGCTATGCACCGGTGCTATCAGCGAAGGGAGTGCGACCGGGAGACATACGTTTCCACCAGGATCAGCCGAGGGAGTGGGCCGGGAGACACCGTGGTCACAGGATCAGCACGAGGAAGTGCAGCCGGTTGGTGACACCGTGTCACCAGGATCAGCGAGGTTGGGGGTAGTGCGGAGGAGACACCACGTCACCAGGAAAGCGAGGGTGTGTGGCCCGGGAGACACCACGGTCACCAGGATCAGTGAGGGAGTGCGGGACGGGAGACACGTGTTTGTCACCAAAAGCTTTTCACTGCAAACCGGAAGAATTGTTTTAAGACATTAGATTGGGAAGAAAAGGGAATCAAAATCATTGGTGCATATTTGAGTCCCCTACGATTTGCAGAGGACATTGATGTTTTTGCCACAATCCAGGAGACCTCCAGCAACAAATCGGAGAACATCGCCGAAAGCAAAGTGAGAAGTGGCCTCCATACGAGTTCTCAGCAAAGGGGATGTTTCAGCCCGGGTCACCGTCTGCAAGATGAAATTAATTGAGGTGGAATTGTTACCGTGGGCCGGAAAATAACGGACGGGAACCTGTGGAAGAACGAATAGGGGAGGAATGAAGATGGACGGATGTGCGTTTGGGGAAAAGAACAAGCGATCTTACAGGGGAACCTCCCACTGCGCCTCAAGAGGAAAGTGTGTGGACACGTGTATCCTGCCAGCCGCGCAGTAGGGATTGTGACCGTGTATCCTGCCCGGCTCAAGTATGGAATGTGACCGTGTTATCCTGCCCGACACTCACGTATGGGTGTGGACGTGTATCCTGCACGGGCTCACGTAATATGGATGTGACCGGGGATCCTGGCCCCGCTCACGTTATGGATGTCGGACCGTGTATCCCTTGAGGACGCTCACGTATGGAGGAACCGTTGGTCTGCCCGTGCTCACGTATGCGATGTGACACTTGGACCCCCTAAATGAGAAGATTAATTCAGAAGCGTTCAGCAACGTAAAGAAATATGGAGAGATGCATGACTGGTATACCCGGAGAGAGGAAAGTCTGTGACATCATCACGTAGGGGAATGAAATTAAAATGCAGTGGGCTGCAAATATCGCAAGATCAAATGACCATGTTGGACAATGATGGAACTCAATTGGATTCCAGGGACCTAACAGACCAAGACGTCGACCCAAAGTAAGATGGGAGATGAGATTAGAACGTGTGGGGGAGGCGTGTGGAGAAGAGAGGCTGTAAACGCGGAACCGGGAGATCACTGAGGAGGCTTCATCCAGCAAGTGGGGAGACACGGCTGGAGAGGATGCGGATGAGGGAATGTGTTGGGAGCGACGTGGGAGAAGGGCTGAAACCGAAGGACCTGGGAGATTATTGGGGAGGTTCATCCAGCAGTGGGAGTGAGACACGGGCTGGAGAGGATGGGATGAGGGAATTGTGTGGGAGCAACATTGGAGAAGAGGAGGCTGTAACCGCAGGACCTGGGCGATCACTGGGGAGGATTATCCAGCAGTGGGGGACACGGGCTGGAGAGGAGGGAATGAGGAATGTGTGGGAGCGGAGTGGAGAAGAGAGGCTGTAACCGTAGAACCTGGAGATTATTGGGGAGGATTCATCCAGCAGTGGGGAGCACGGGCATGGAGAGGATGTGGATGGGAATGGGTGGGAAGGACGTGGAGAAGAGCGGCTGTAAACCGCAGGACAGGGAGATCACTGGGGAGCTTCATCCAGCAGTGGGAGACAACGGGATGGAGGAGGATGGGTAGGGATGTGTAGGGAGCGACGGGGAAGACGAGAGGCTGTAACGCCAGAACCTGGGGGATCACTGGGGAGGCTTCATACAGCAGTGGGAGCCAGGGAGTGGAGGAGATGGATGAGGGAATGTGTGGGATGCGAGTGGCGAGAGAGGTGTAACCGCAGGACCTGGGAGATAATTAGGGAGGGCTTCATCCAGCAGTGGGGGAGACAGGGGCTGGAGAGGATGCGGCTGAGGGAATGTTGTGGGGCGACGTGGGAGAAGAGAGTGTACGCAGGGACCTGGGGATCACTGGGGAGGCTTCATCCAGCAGGGGGAGACACGGGCGGAGAGGATACTATATATATTAGTCAGACAGATGATACAGGAGATGTAGATACATCGGAGTTAAAGTAAAAAAAATTCCTAGGGGGCTGTTAAATATGCCTGTCTGAAAAATTCCCAAAAGCAGCCATATTAACATCTGTACGGCGGCCATTTTGTGTACGCCGCCAAAAGCGAAAAAAATGCATTATGTTTAATGCCGCCGACGCCAGACGGAGAAATGAATGTCAGGTTAGTACAGCGCCATTGAATAAAGATTTCCAATTTTGCCGCAAAAAGCGGTTTGTGAAGCTTAGTAGTAGTTCATGAAGTGTGGGGAGCGGTGCTCCGCACGTATAGGTTAAATCACACACCGCGTCACCAGGATCAGCGAGGGAGCGCGGCCGGGAGACACCGCGTCACCAGGATCAGCGAGGGAGAGTGGCCGGGAGACACCGCGTCACCAGGATCAGCGAGGGAGTGCGGCCGGGAGACACCGTGTCACCAAAGCTTTTTCCAACTACACAGAATTGTTTTAGACATTAAAGAATCAAGATCGACGGTGAATACTTGAGCCACTGACTATTTGCAGAGGACATTGTTATTTTTGCCACAAGTCCAGAAGACTTCCAGCAACATATCGGAGAACTCAGCAAAGTTATGTTCAACATGTGTCCCGTCTACAAAGATCAGAATAAATGGAATAGAACTAGAAGAAGTTGAAGACTACGTCTACCTTGGCCGGCGAGTAACAATGGATGGGAACCCTTCAAATTAAATCAACGGGAGAATGAAGATGGGACGGACGCGATTTTGGAAGAAACCAGACAATCTTACAAGAGAACCTCCCACTGCACCTCAAGTGGAAAGTGTGTGACCCGTGTATCCTGCCCACGCTCACGTATGGGTGTGACCCGTGTATCCTGCCTGCGCTCACGTACGGGTGTGACCCGTGTATCCTGCCCGCGCTCACGTATGGGTGTGACCCGTGTATCCTGCCCACGCTCACGTATGGCCGGGAGACACCGCGTCACCAGGATCAGCGAGGGAGCGCGACCGGGAGACACCGCGTCACCAGGATCAGCGAGGGAGCGCGACCGGGAGACACCGCGTCACCAGGATCAGCGAGGGAGCGCGGCCGGGAGACACCGCGTCACCAGGATCAGCGAGGGAGAGTGGCCAGGAGACACCACGTCACCAGGATCAGCGAGGGAGTGTGGCCGGGAGACACCGCGTCACCAGGATCAGCGAGGGAGCGCAGCCAGGAGACACCGCGTCACCAGGATCAGCGAGGGAGCGCGACCGGGAGACACCGCGTCACCAGGATCAGCGAGGGAGTGCGGCCGGGAGACACCGTGTCACCAGGATCAGCGAGGGAGTGTGGCCGGGAGACACCGTGTCACCAGGATCAGCGAGGGAGTGCGGCCGGGAGACACCACGTCACCAGGAAAAGCGAGGGTGTGTGGCCGGGAGACACCACGTCACCAGGATCAGTGAGGGAGTGCGGCCGGGAGACACCGTGTCACCAAAGCTTCTCACTGCAATACCGGAAGAATTGTTTAAGACATTAGATTGGGAAGAAAAGGGAATCAAAATCATTGGTGAATATTTGAGTCCCCTACGATTTGCAGAGGACATTGTTGTTTTTGCCACAATCCCAGGAGACCTCCAGCAACAAATCGGAGAACATCGCCGAAGCAAAGTGAGGAAGTGGCCTCCATACGAGTCTCAGCAAAGGGATGTTCAGCACGTGTCCCGTCTGCAAAGACTGAAATTAATTGAGGTGGAACATTGTCTACCTTGGCCGGCAAATAACGGACGGGAACCTTTGGAATGAAACGAATAGGAGAATGAAGATGGGACGGATGTGCGTTTGGAAGAAACAAGAGAATCTTACAGGGGAACCTCCCACTGCGCCTCAAGAGGAAAGTGTGTGACACGTGTATCCTGCCAGCGCTCACGTATGGATGTGACCCGTGTATCCTGCCCGGCTCACGTATGGATGTGACCCGTGTATCCTGCCCGCACTCACGTATGGGTGTGACCCGTGTATCCTGCCCGGCTCACGTATGGATGTGACCCGTGTATCCTGCCCACGCTCACGTATGGATGTGACCCGTGTATCCTGCCGGAGCTCACGTATGGATGTGACCCGTGTATCCTGCCCGCGCTCACGTATGGATGTGACACTTGGAACCTAAATGCAAAGATAATTCAGAAGCTTCAGACAACGCAAAGAAGCATGGAGAGATGCATGCTGGGTATTACCC
>WSYH01003115.1:52657-63149 GCA_036426205.1 Ascaphus truei
CGAGTGCGGCTGGGAGGACACGCGTCGCAAGGATCAGCGAGGGAGTGCGCGGGGGAGGGGACACCGTTTCACCAGGATAGCGAGGGGAGAGTGGCCGGAGACCCACAGCATCGCCAGGATCAGCGAGGGGGGCGGCGGAGACACAGTTTCACCCGGTCATGCGACGGGAGAGTGCGCGGGAGGACACCGCGGCACTAGGATTCACGAATGAGGAGTCGCGGCGGGAGCACCGTGTCACCTGGAATAGCGAGGGGAGTGTGGCCGGGATACACCGTGGTCACCAGATCCATAACGCGAGGGACGTTGGTTAGGGAGTGCGGACGGGGGGGAGACACAGGTTTCAAAAGGATCAGGAGGCAAGTGAGGCCGGGAGACACCGTTGTCCCACCAGGATCAGCGAGGGAGTGCAGCCGGGAGACACCGTTTTCCCCAGGATAAGTGGGGAGTGGCGGAGGAGCACCGTTTACCAGGATCAGCGAGGGAGGTGCAGCCGGAGACACGTTTCACCAGGGACAGGAGGGAGTCAAGCCGGGAGAAGAACACCGTTTCACCAGGATCAGAGAGGGGAGTGCAGAAGGGAGACCACCGGTCCCAGGATCAGCGAGGGAGTCGCGGCAGGGAGACAACGCGTCAACAGATTCAGCGAGGGAGTGCGGCCGGGAGACACCGCGTCACCAGGATCAGCGAGGGAGTGCGGCTGGGAGGACACCCCGCGTCACCAGGATCAGCGAGGAGGGAGCGCGGCCGGGAGACACAGCGTACCACAGGATCAGCGAGGGCAGTGGCCAGGACGACACCACGTCACCAGGACAGCGAGGGAGTGTGGACGGGAGGACACCGCCGTCACCAGGATCAGCCGAGGCGAGGCAGACAGGAGACACCGCGTCACCAGGATCAGCGATGCGGGGAGAGCGCAGACAGGGAGACACAGCGTTCACCAGGACAGAAAGAGAGCGCGGACAGGGAGACACCGCGTCACCAGGATCAGCGAGGGAGCGCGACCGGGAGACACCGCGTCACAAGGCTCAGCGAGGGAGTGCGGCCGGGAGACACCGCGTCACAGGATCAGCGAGGGGAGCGCGGCAGGGAGACACTGCGTACCAGCGGATCAGGATGGGAGCGCAGCCAGGAGACCACCACGTCACAAGGATCAGCGAGGGGAGCGCGGGGACCGGGAGGGAACCGAGTCAACAGGATCAGCGAGGGGTGCGGCCGGGGGAGACACCGTGTCACCAGGTATCAGCGAGGGAGTGCGCTGGGAGACACCTTGTCACCAGGAATCGAGAGGAGACGGCCGGGAGACACCGTGTCACCAGGATCCGCGAGGGAGCGAAGCCAGGAGACACACGTCACCAGGATCAGGACGGGATGCGCGACCGGGAGGACACCGTCGTCACCAGGATCAGCGAGGGGAGCGCTGGCCGGGAGACACCGCGTCACCAGGATCAGAGAGGGGGAGTGTGGGGGAGACAACGCGTCACCCAGGATCAGCGAGGGGGGAGTGCAGCCCGGAGCACCAGCGTCACCAGGATCAGCAGAGGGGAGCGCGACCGGGAGACACCGCGTCACCAGGAAAAAGCGAGGGTGTGTGCCGGGAGACACCGCGCACCAGGATCAGCAGGGCGGGGAGCGCGACCGGGAGACACCGCGTTCACAGGAAAAGCGAGGAGGTGGTGTTGTGTTAGGCCGGGAGAACGCGTCAACCAGGAAAACAGGGTGTGTGTGGACGGGAGACACCGAAGTCAACAGGGGATCAGGGCCGGGAGTGCGGGACGGGAGACCACTGTTCACCAGGATTCAGAGAGGGGGGGTAGTGCGGCCGGAAGACGAGACACCACGTCACCAGGAAAGCGAGGGTGTGTGGCCGGGAGACACAGGCGCACCAGGATCAGTCGAGGGTGTGTGGCCGGGAGACACCGCGTACCAGGATCAGCGAGGGAGCGCCGACCGGGAGACACGCGTCAACCCGGCCAGCGAGGAGCGGACGAACCGGGAGACACCGCGTCACCAGATCAGCGAGGGAGCGCGACCGGGAGACACCGGGTCACAGATCAGCGAGGGAGCGGACCGGGAGACACGCGTCCACCAGGATCGCGCGGGAGTGCAGCCAGGAGACCACGCGTCACCAGGATCAGCGAGGGAGCGCGACCGGGGAGAAATCGCGTCACCAGGATCAGCGAGGGAGTGCGGGCCGCGGAGACACAGTCGTACCAGGATACAGGACGGGCGTGTGGCGGGAGACACCGTGCACCAGGATGGATCACGAGGTTTTGGGTATAGTGCGGCGGGAGACACCACGTACAGGAAAAAAATCGGAGGGGATGTGAGGGTTGTGTGCCGGGGAGAACACCACGTCACAGGATAGTGAGGTAGTGCGGCCGGGAGACGGAGACCCGGTGTCACCAAGCTTCTCAAGGCAATACCGGAAGAAAGAATGTTTAAGGACATTAGATTGGGAAAGAAAAGGGAATCAACATCATTGGTGAATATTTGAAGTCCCCTACGATTTGCCAGAGGACATTGTTGTTTTTGCCACAATCCCAGGCGACCCTCCAGCAACAAATCGGACGAAAATCGCCGACGCAAAGTGATGAAAGGGCCTCCTGCGAGTCTCAGCAAAGGGAATGTTCAAGCACGTGTCCCGTCTATGCAAAGACTGCATGAAATAATTGAGGTGGAACAATTGTCTACCTTGGCCGGCAAATAAACGGAAGGGAACCTTTGGAATGAAACGAAAATAGGGAATGAAGATGGGACGATGTGATTGGAAAGAGAAAAGAGAATATTACAGGGGAAACCTCCACTGCGCCTCAAGAGAAAGTGTGGACAGTGTTGTATACCTGCCAGCGCACGTGATGGAGTGTGACACGTGTATGAGCTGCACGGCTCAAGTAATGGATGTGACCCGTTGGTATCCTGACCGCACTCACGTATGGGTGTGACCAGCTTATCTGCCCGGCCTCACGTATGGAGTGACCCGTGTACATGCCCACGCTCACGTAGGATGTGACCCGGTATCCTTGCCGGAGCTCACGTATGGATGTGACCCGTGGATCCTGCCCGTTGCCTCACGTAGGATTGTGGACACTGGACCCTAATGCGAAGATTAATTCAGAAGCGTCAGACAAGAAAGAAGTATGGAGAGATGCATTTGCTGGGTATTACCCGGAGAGATGGGAAAGAAAAAGTATGTGACATATCCGTTAGGGGAAGAAATTTAAAATGGACAGTGGGCTGCAAAAAGCGCAGATCAAATGACCATTGTTGGACAATGAGGAACCAATGGATTCCAAGGGACCTTAAGCAGCCAAGACGTCTCGACCAAAGTAAGTGGAGGATGAGATGAACGGGTGTGGGAGTAGCGATGTGGAGAAAAGAGGCTGTACCCGCGGACCTGGGAGATCACTGGGTAGGCTTCATCCAGCAGTGGGGAGACACGGGCTGGACGAGGATGGGATGAGGGAAGTGTGTGGGAGCGACGTGGAGAAGAGAGGCTGTAACCGCAGGACTGGGAGATATGGGGAGGCTTCACAGCCAGTGGGGGAGACACGGGCTGGAGAGGATGGATGAGGGAATGTGTGGGAGCAACGGAGAAGAGAGGCTGTAAACGCAAGGGGTGCCAGAGGAGACGGCTGGGCCGATCACTGGGGAGGAGGTTCATCAGCAGTGGGGAGACACGGGCTGGAGGGAGGGGGATGAGGGAATGTGTGGGAGCGACGTGGAGAAGAGAGGATTTGTAAACCGAGACCTGGGTAGATCATGTGGGGAGGCTTCACACCAGCAGTGGAAGAAACACGGGTGGAGAGGATGGGATGGGAAGGTGGGGGGCGACGTGGAGAAGGCGGCTGTAAACCGCAGGGACCTGGAGATCACTGCGGGAGGCTCATCACGCAGTGGGGAGACACGGGCTGGAGAGGATTGGGGTGAGAGGGAATGTGTGGGAGCGACGTGGAGAAGAGAGGCTGTAACCGCAGAACCTGGGGGATCACTGGGGAGGCTTCATCCAGCAGTGGGGAGACAGGGGCTGGAGAGGATGGGATGAGGGAATGTGTGGGAGCGACGTGGAGAAGAGAGGCTGTAACCGCAGGACCTGGGAGATCATTAGGGAGGCTTCATCCAGCAGTGGGGAGACAGGGGCTGGAGAGGATGGGATGAGGGAATGTGTGGGAGCGACGTGGAGAAGAGAGGCTGTAACCGCAGGACCTGGGGGATCACTGGGGAGGCTTCATCCAGCAGTGGGGAGACACGGGCTGGAGAGGATGACTATATATATTTATTCAGACAGATGATACAGTAGATAGATACATCAGGAGTTATAAGTAAAAAATTCCTAGGGGGGCTGTTAAATATGCCTGTCTGAAAAATTCCCAAAAGCAGCCATATTTAACATCTGTACGGCGGCCATTTTGTGCGCCGCCAAAAAAGGAAAAAATCTTATTTTTAATGCCGCCGACGCAGACGGAGAAATGTCAGGTTAGTACAAGCGCCATTTGAAATAAGATTTCCAATTTTGCGCCAAAAAGCGGTTTGTGACGCTTAGTAGATAGGTTCCTGAGTGTGGGGAGCGGTGCTCCGCACGTATAGGGTTAAATCCACACCCTTTCTTTATCCCCATCTCACATTCCTGCTTTTATTTGTGGACATTGCTTGACCTTTGTCTCCGGACAAATGACCTTTGCCCAACCCAACCCTATTCAAACTCATAGCATCACCACTATTCCTGTACTCACACCTCCCCCCTACAGCTCTGTCACTGCACCTCCATCCCGTCCTGCACCTCTCTACTATTCCTGTACTGAACCCCCCCCCCACACACACACAGTTCTGTCACTGCATCTCCATCCTGCCCTGCAAATCTCTGCTATTCCTATACTGCCCCCCCACCACAGCTCTGTCACTGCACCTCCATCCCGTCCCGCACCTCTCTGATATTCCTGTACTGACCCCTCACACACACAGCTCTGTCACTGCACCTCCATCCTGCCCTGCACCTCTCTGCTATTCCTGTACTGCCCCCCCCCACACACACACAGCTCTGTCACTGCAACTCCATCCTGCCCTGCACCTCTCTGCTATTCCTATACTGACCTCACACACACAGCTCTGTCACTGCACCTCCATCCTGCCCTGCACCTCTCTGTATTCCTGTACTGACAAGTCCCCGCGGTCGGGGTCGGGAAGGATGGTAGAGGGGGACTCTGCCATCGTGCGCCCGGGCGTGCGCGGACGTCACCGGCAGGTGATGGGCGGGCTGGTAACGCAAGGGCTGGCAGCAGCGAGAAACCACAGTACTACGGGCAGAAGGCTGGCGGCGGGGGGCTGACGGGACCGGCTTGGGCAGGGGAAGCTGGAAGTGTGGTCGGGGTTTCAAGGGACTCGAACCGAGAGGCGGCCGTGGGAAGGGAAGCAATTGGGGGAGAGCCTGGGGGCAGGAGGGAGAGCAGGGGTAGGAGCGGGCACTGAAGGAGGCACCTGCGTGGGGGGGACCCGGCCGGCGCTGGGGGAAGGGGCATGGGACCTCTGCGCTGGGATCTGCGCGGGGCAGGGACACTTATCTTGATCCTCAGTTGCAGCCGCAGCATCGGAAATCAGGATCCTGAGCTGGTGGGTGAGGCTGGCAAGGGGGGGGTCCTCACACAGCAGGGAGCTGCTGTAATCCACGAGGCTTCCATATATCTGGAAAAATGTGCAGATCCAGCAAAAAATTCAGTAAGGTAAAGGGAAAAAAATTCTGTGAGCCTGCATCTCCCTCTGGGGACCCTCTCTTTATACACCTCTCCTCCTTCCCCCCTACAAGCCAGGCTTCTCCACTCCATGGGGAAGGATGGTAGCCAACCCCCCAGCTCAGCCCAATCAGGGACTCGCAGCCCTTAAGGAGCCTACGACCCCCATTCTGGGGCTCTGCCTCATCAATAGCTGCCGAACCGGGCTTCGGGAACATGAGTTTAAGGGTGATGTGGGATGTGTAAGGGACGTGTGGCAGAGGTACCCAATTAAGACCGTTTAAGTGAAACCTTAATTAGCTTTATTGCCGCCTGTCCTTCAAACAGAACAAAAACACATTCAAAAAGACAAAGAAAACCTACTCTCTTGGAGCATATCTACACAGTAGTCCAACCCTCTCTAACTGGGTGGTTAGCTAAGTAATTTCCAGCCCAAATATAATACAGATATATAAACAGTCCCAATAAGAAGATCTTATCTGTTTCTTGTAGCTGTAGGGAAGGCCTCTGCTCTCCTAGGTCAGCAACAGCTTGTGTGCTTAAGGCAATGTCTGTCCAGGTATGCGGTCTGGTCCCATTGTTTTTAGTATCGGCCTGCAGTCCCTCTGCAGTCAGACATCTGTTCCTCTGGTCTGTCTTTCCTTGGGTCAGCCCCCAATTGTGAACTAAGGAATTATCTTCCTGTGTCTCACATGAACACTATTTCACAGAGCTGTGATTAGGCAGGTGGAGCTGGTTGATTGCCACCAGCAATTAACCAGCACACGCTGGGTTAGAGGCAAGTTCTAAACAGGGATAAGACCTGTTACAGGAGGCAAAAGGGGTTAAAACGTTATAAATGTCGCTGACCGAGCTACTGATAACGTAATGGTACCGACACTTGTAAACGTTGTCCCGGTCTTTTCCCCGTTGTGAACATTGCCCCGCCAACCGGGTCTCAGACCAAGTTGTAGAAACCAAGTTTTAGCGCCCAAGTTCGCGTTTGGTATTAAAATGTATTGGAGTGGTTTGCAATGCATGTCTATGGAGGCGGGCCCGGTAATTGTATTGAGTGAGCCGGATCGCCTCAACTGGGATTGGGACAAAGGATGGGAGCGGCGAGGTGTCGGGCATCTGGCAATTGGGGATGGTCGGCGATCAGGTCTGGAGAGGGCTGTCAACGGGTGAGACCCTATGTGTCTTCCCGACACTGTGAGCCTGCACAGCGGGAGGTATGGGGCTGGCCATGGAAGCCGGTTGCCGAGACGGAGCTCGTGCGCGCGGTGTCCATTGGCCAGTTTCGAAATTTCCCGCTTTGACGGCAACCTGAGCCTAAGCCCCGCCCCATCTTGATTGGCTGCAGCCAGGCGAGCCGGAGGCTCGTGATGGTGCTGTGTGAAACCCGTTCTCTGATTGGTTCGCCAGCCCTCTTCCATGTTAACATAGGACACCGAGGTCTACGTAAGGGGACTGCCCAATCAAGAACCAGAGATCTTGGGACTGGGTCCGGTGAAGCGCTGGCGGGCTTTTCAAAAGAGCTTTGCTCCGAATAGCAAAGCACTCGGCATGGCGTGCCGGAGAAGCCGGGCCTAGCTGAGGACAAGTTCTCAGGAAGGGGCCAGTTCTGAGGACGCGGCGAAGTTCTGAGGAACGCTGCTACTGGTACTGGGCTTTAGACCAGTGACGCGAGGCGGGGGCGGCGGGGGGGGGGGGGCTCGTGCTTTTAGGTGCGGAACAGCCTGGCCAAGGAAGGATGAGTGCTGGGTGCAAGTTCTCACGGCCAAGTTTCTGAGAATGAACGGAGCTCCAACTAGGGGAGAGTCACGGCGGCTCTGCCGAAAAGAGTGCTGTGTGTTTCCTGGAGTGGAGCGGACAGAGTAAGCCTACACAAACGGGAGCCCGCACTTCGTGAAGCTATTGTCTCCCCCAGCCCCTCACTTGGTATGTATTAACCTTGTTTTTGTGCATTGTTGTACAGCCATCCCCGGTTTAAGGGGGGACACTCACTTCAAGCACACTCGCGAGTAAGGACATTTTTCAATAGCCCACACCCCTGCGTCCGTACGCTCGTTTACCGAGTACGGACACTTATTCTGCGCTACGACCGCCGACGTAGTAGGACGCGCTGACTCCCCTCGCCCAATAGGCAAACGGCAGCTCGCGCTGTAGGCCTGTAGCACTCCTGAACGGCAACACCGGCCCCCTACCTGTACCGAAGCATCGATTAAGTGGGGGGAAAAGGTAGTGCTTCACTTTAAGGTACATTTTCGCTTTACATACATGCTCGGTCCCATTTGTATGTTAATGCGGGGTTGTATCTGTATGTCTGCAGGCTTGCCCGAATAAACCTATTTATTCAACTTCTTGGTCCCCGTCTGGTGTAAATGATCCCGGAAGGAAAGGTGGAAGAACCGAAGTTCCTGGTCCTGCGTGACATAGAGCGTTGGATATCGGATTACGTTGAATGTATCAGCTCTGACTTAAGTAATATACATTACCATTAACTTTGCTGCCTTTGCAGCACTTTGTGTTAGCAAAATCCCGGGCTGCAATTTCAATTTTCTCGCCAAAGCTCATTCTCATTTAGCGTTTCTGGCTTCTATTGAGGGTTAACCCCGGGGACTTTTTGCAATACACGTTTTTACATTTATTTATCTTATTTAGATATTTATTTCTCTTACCGGCGGAGGCAGCATCTTCTCCCAGCATCTTCTCCCCCGCAAGGTCCAGAAGCATGGCTCCGTGACGTCAAATGGCGCGCGTTGCCGTGACAAAAGCGGGCGTCCAGTTGCCATGACCACGAGATTCCATATGCGTGACGCCCCGTTTATTATGGCAAACGGAAGGCCGCGTGCCGCGGGGAAACTCGCGTTCACGTCGTCGTGGGCAACGAAATGCCCTTGAAACCGCGACATTGCCGTTAGCGTCCCTTTGTATGGAAACACGGCCGCCATTGTGTACAGGGGTGTTGAGTCACAGGAATATTAGTGAGGGGTTGCAGGGCAGATAGGAGGCTCAGTGACAGCTGTGTGTGAGGGTCAGTACAGGAATAGCAGAGGGTGCAGGGCAGGATGGAGGTGCTGCGTGAGAGCTGTGTGTGAGGGGTTAGTACAGGAATAGAGAGAGGGTGCAGGGTCGGATGGAGGTGCCAGTGACAGAGCTGACAGTATGTGTGTGTGTGGGGGGGTCAGTACAAGAATAGCAGAGAGGTAAGGGCAGGATGGAGGTGCGTGACAGAGCTGTGTGTGTGTTGTGTGGTCAGTTACAGGAATAGCAGAGGTGTGCGGCAGGATGGAGGTGGAGTGACAGAGCGGTGTGGTGGTGTCAGTCAAGGAATAGCAGAGAGGTGCAGGGCAGGATGGGGCAGGATGGAGGTGCAGTGACAGAGCTGTGTGTGTGTGTCATACAGGATAGCAGAGAGGTGCAGGGCAGGATGGGAGATGAGTGACAGAGCTGGTGTGTGTGGGGTCAGTACAGGAATATAGAGAGGGGAGGGCAGGATGGAGGTGTGTGACAAGACAGTGTGTGGTTGTGTTGGTCAGTACAGGAATAGCAGAGAGTGCAGGGCAGGATGGATGGTGCAGTGACAGAGCTGTGTGTGTGTGTGTTGTCAGTACAGGAATACAGAGGGTGCAGGGCAGGATGGAGTTCAGTGACAGAGCTGGTGTGTGTGTGTGTGTCAGTACAGGAATAGCAGAGAGGTGCAGGGCAGGATGGAGGTGCAGTGACAGAGAGTGTGTGTGTGGGGTCAGTAAAGGAATATCAGAGAGGTGCAGGGCAGGATGGAGGGGCAGTGCGTGACAGAGCTGTGTGTGGGGGGATCAGTACAGGAAAAGCAGACGAGAGAGGCAGGGCAGGAATGGAGGGTGCAGTGACAGAGCTGTGTGTGTGGGGGGGGCAGTACAGGAATAGCAGAGAGGTGAGGGCAGGATGGAGGTGCAGTGACAGAGCTGTGGTGTGGGGGGGGGGGCAGTACAGGAATAGCAGAGTGGTGCAGGGCAGGATGGAGTGTAGTGGACAGAGCTGTGTGTGTGTGGGGGGGGGGGGGTCGGGTCAAGGTCCAGTAAACACACACACACACACACAGCTCTGTCACTGCACCTCCATCCTGCCCTGCACCTCTCTGCTATTCCTGTACTGACCCCCACACACAGCTCTGTCACTGCCCCTCCATCCTGCCCTGCACCTCTCTGCTATTCCTGTACTGACCTCCCCCCCACACACACAGCTCTGTCACTGCACCTCCATCCCGTCCTGCACCTCTCTGCTATTCCTGTACTGATCCCCCCACACACAGCTCTGTCACTGCCCCTCCATCCCGTCCTGCACCTCTCTGCTATTCCTGTACTGACACACACACACACAGCTCTGTCACTGCACCTCCATCCTGCCCTGCACACCTCTGCTATTCCTGTACTGACACACACACACACAGCTCTGTCACTGCACCTCCATCCTGCATCGACCCCACATAATGTAGTAGTGCTGGTCACTCTGTGCACCTGCGCGGCTCTGCACATCCTGTTTGCAGCTTTCAGGAAGAGAAAGAGGAAACAGATGCAGCTTTCACTGAACTAACAGGACCAGGTGTATCCTAACAGAGACAGAGGCCTGCACCAAGCACACTGCCCACCCCACAGCGCGGGGCAACAAGGCACTCAGGGGGCGGGTTACTGCGATAACATGTTACAGGGGCAATAAGGCACTCAGGAGGCGGGTTACTGCAATTACATGTTACAGGGGCAATAAGGCACTCAGGAGGCGGGTTACTGCGATAACATGTTACAGGG
>WSYH01003116.1:0-37739 GCA_036426205.1 Ascaphus truei
TCAATTATTAGTTTAATATTTCTAAAATAACCATACTGTCGAAATAATACATTTAATCTATGAAATACCACTGCACAAATATTTGTTGGGGTTGAAACATACTGTAGCAACTTCATTGTGCTAACACTATTAACAGACTTTTTAGGGTTCATGCCAAGATGAATAAAAAATATTAACACTGATGAGCCATGTAACCGTTCCTTTTCCCAAATATTTATATACAGTATATATAATTGTAACTATGGGGTTACTTACCCCATGATGAGCTCTGGTTAAGTATAATGTAACAACTGAGGCAGTAATTCCATATGACCAAAGCAATTGCATATTGTGATGCCACTATACATCTCATACATCGACCTTGACCCCTTGCATTTCCATAACACCCTCATATTGTCTTTAAGTTCTCCCAACTTAACACATAGGGGGCTATGCACTAAGCTCCGTTAAATCACTTTTAGATCGCAAAGTGCTCTTAGAACGTGCTTTTGCGCTCAACCCGATGCACTAAGCCACGCAAACAGGCACTTTGCGATCTAAAAATGATTTTTTTTCTGGAATTTTTTCTAAGTCCAACTTTGCTCGTTCGCAACCCTGTTTGCGTGAAATTCTGCCCTTAAGCGGGATGCATTAAGCAACGCAACCTCAGCGTACGCGAAAGTTGCGTTGATCAGAACACGTCAGGTCAGAGTAGACGCACAGAAATCTGGACTTAGAAAATATTCTTGCTTTTTATTTTTGCATGTGCAAAACCCATACAGCAGGCCGGCGGGTGTCCCCGGCTGACACCACGGGGGTCCCGAGGGAGCCCGGGGGTCACGCGGGGGTCCCCGGCTGACCCCGTGGGTGTCCGGGGGTCCCCGGCTCACCAAGCGGGGGTCCCCGCAGGAGTGTGGGGGTCCCTTGCGGGAGTCATGGGGTCCCCGCGGCCGTCCCGGTGTCCCCACGGGAGTCCCGGGGTACCCGCGGGCCTGCGGTACCAATGTTGCACCTCCAAAATAATAAACAAGAATTATAACTAAATACACCCCCCTAACACATACTATACAGTAATGGCCAAAATTACTATTATCCAAATATGGATAATAATGCATTTGGCCATTTTAAATACATATAACATTCAATAAATACAGTCAAAACATATTACACTTACCTTTTACAGGCACCCACGATGAAGGCCGTCTTCATCCTCATCTTCATTCTGCCCC
This sequence comes from Ascaphus truei, assembly GCA_036426205.1. Classification (NCBI taxonomy): domain Eukaryota; kingdom Metazoa; phylum Chordata; class Amphibia; order Anura; family Ascaphidae; genus Ascaphus; species Ascaphus truei. Next base: position 1,209 of record WSYH01003116.1, read on the forward strand.
TGCCCCTCTGGTGCTGCAAAACATGCACACCAATTACAACAGCCAATGTAATGTCCCCTAACCCCTTAATCACCATAGCGGTTATTAACCGATACAGTCATTAAGGGGTTAACCCACCCTCACCCACCACTTGGGAGGCCTACATACCCTCGCCCACTAACCCCCCCACCCCGTGAGGCCTAACCACCCTCACACACTACCCACAAGGGAGGCCTACCCACATACCCTTGGGGCCAATACCCCCTCCCCCCACCACCAGTACCCACAATAAAAACAACACACTGCCCCACAATAAACATCATTCTATTTATTAAATACATTACCCACCCCCTGTGCCCCCCCCCCCCATAAATACATGATTTATCATTTTACATACAAGGTTCATACCCCAGCCCCACGCGAGTCCCCGGCGGGCTGGCGGGTAACCTGACAGACCTACAGGGTACCAGCAACTTGTTTCACACAGGTTCTGGAGGCCTGTTGGTTGGTCCCGCCAAGTGCCATGGCCCCCAGGTGGTCTCCACGGGTCACCGTGGGCCACAATTGGGTCCCCACGGTAGGCCCCCAGATGTCTGGGAGCCCAGGGTCAGACCCACAGGTGTCTGAGGGGCCTCGGGTGGTTCTCACGTGGTCTGGGGACTCACAGATGCTCACTACGGGTCCACGGTGCCCCCACGGATGTGGGACCACCGGTTCTTCCCCGCACACTACGTGTCCACGGTGCCCCCACTGATGTGAGGCCACCGGTTCTTCCCCGCAGACTACGGGTCCGCGGTGCCCCCACAGATGTGAGGCCACCGGGTCTTCCCCGCAGGTGTCACCCGTGGAACCACTACCATGATACCCGTGAGATATCCGAGGATACCGCAGGTGGTCTCCAGAGGTCTAACGCAGAACCAAGGAACCAACCTTGAATGTAAAATAAATAAACCGGACCTATACATTCAATACATACATCCCCTCCCCCAACACATACAGTACAATAATGTGCCAAATAACTATTATCCAGATATGGATAATAGATTATTTGCCCATAATTAAACACATAAAACATGCATAAATCAAAACATGCATTTTTAATCTTAAAATCATCACATTGCATGTTAAAATAAATCCAGCAGCCATTGTAAATATAAAAAAAAAAAACTGCAGCTATACAAATGTCTATGAAATGTCACACAATTGCATTGAGTGTGTACATGATGCAATTAATCTGTGCATCATGTAACACTATGCAAAATATATGTAACAATAAAATACAATATGAACAATGTCCCCTAACCAGCAATGCCATCATGAAAATCAATTATAAACTAAGCAACATCAATACAATTAGCATCAATCAATTAATCCATTTCCTCAAACAATTACAATACAATACAAATCAATTATACAATTCCCTATTCAATTCCTAAAGCCAAACCATTGCCAAAACAATTCTAATTTAAAGTAACCACCATCATTCTAATCTAAGTACCATAAAGACGCCATTACAATTAACCTGTAACTAAATACAAATTACATTATTCACAACAATTACAAAATAAAGCTGATAAATACATTAGCCATACATGAAAAGAACATTAACATTAGCAAACCAATCCATTATTATCCCTGTATGTCTATCCATATACTGTAGATAGACATACATAAAATACAGGGGCAATAATACAGCATAAAAAACAATGCATTTCCATACAAAAGTCACATAGAATACACCCATTCAGTGTCCGTGAATGTATGTATATACATATATACAGTACATTAACGGGCATTAAATGGGACTGAAAAAATAAAAGACATGAATGAAAAATCAAAAAAATCTGTAAAAGTAAAAATAATAAACTTTTCTTTTGTTTACTCACCATTAGATGCCCACTCACCGAAATCCAGGCGACCCGGAAGCACAGGAACCAATCCACAGGTAAACCATAAAATAATAAACTATTACAAATCCACGTCTGTGTCTTGTTCTTCTATTTGTAATCCTTCCCGTCTGTCTTGGGGTCTTCTTTTCCTCTTTGGGGCTTTTGGGTTCTTCTCCGTCTTCTTACGTCTTCTTACGCCACGCCCTTCTTCTCTTCTTAGGAGGGGAGATGTTCCCTCCTCGGCGACTAGTTTCAAAATGAGGCGACATAGGCTTTTATAGGCCTATGACGTCACATTTTGCTCAAATGTTTCCCACGGTCCTGATTGGGCCGTGAAAAACATGTGATTTGGCCGAGCAAAAAAAAATGATGACGTCATTTAAAGGCAATGAAAGCACAGAAGAAGAAGGCCAGGGCGTGGCCGTAGAAGACATGATGACCCCGGAAGAGAGCAGCAGATAGAAGAAAGAAGAATACAGATGAAGATGGATTACAAATAGAAGACCCTTGGATTGTTTTGGATTTTTATTTTAATGTTTATTATTTCATGGTTTTTTATTTTATGGGTTCCTGTATGTGGTGGATTGGTTCGAGAGTAAGCTGTTCAATGGGAGTCGGTGAATGGGTCAAGTAATGGTAAGTGAACTAAAGAAATGTATTTTATTTAACTTGTTCTTTTTTTTACAGCTTTTTTACATGTGTATTTATTTATTTTTGGTATATCATTTCTTGCCACTGTATGTATGTATGTATGTATGTCTAATCGATATATACATACAGGGTAAGAAATGATGTTGTTTTAAAAGCTTGATTTGCTGTGTTTTAAATTATTTTGGCTATGCTGCTATGCATAAATGTGTGTGTCATGTATTTTAAAATTAGATAGATGTAATTTTTGCTATTGTATGGTGTACTTTAGGTCAGGGTGAGGCTTGCTTTTGTATATTGTATTCTTGTTGGTACTTATATTTTTTCAGAGGATAACTTGTTCTGTTCAACGATTGAATTAGTTAATTGTTTAATTGTTAGGGATGGAATGTAAATTGTTTAGGGATTTAATTAATGAATGCTAATTGATTTGTGGTTACTGGATTGGTTTAAATAGTATACTTGTTTGGATGTATTGGTATTTTGTTTGGAATATGTTATTGTTAACATTCATTTGCAGAATGTATATGGTGCATAGATTGTATGCATCATGTATACAATGTAAATGCAATGTTTTCAGTGGCATTTGTGGCTTTTGATTGGCATTTGAGGATTTTGATTGGAAGATCAGATTGGATTATTAAAGGAAATTGATTTTATTGTATTGTGTCTATATGGAGAAGTGGTATTTGTAGTACAGCATGTTTTTGATAACCCTTCTACATTTATTTGTATATTGACACAGCATTTTTTACAACCTTTAATAAAGAAGCGAACAAGATCAGTCAAATAATTAATAAACACTGGCATGTCTTGCTAAATGACCCCATTTTGAAAAGTGAAATCCCTAAAAATCCAAAGGTGATTTTCAAAAAAGCAAGAAATCTAAAAAATATGATTGCCCCTAGCGCTATTAAAAAATTAGAATCTAAAAATAATGGATGGTTTCAAAAATTAGAAGGATTTTACGGTTGCTCAACCTGCAAAGCCTGTGAGTATAAACAACCAGATAAAAAGGGCTTTAAGTGTAATAATCGAAATGAGGACTATAAAATAAAACAATATATGAATTGCTACACTGAATATATAATATATGTCCTAGAATGCCCTTGCGGGCTACAATATGTGGGAAAGACTAAAAGGGCTATCAAAACCCGCATTTTAGAACATCTAAGCAACATTAGACGTGGTGTGCAGACACATAGTGTTTCAAAACACTTTGCCAATTTCCATAACTCCAGCACTAGAGGTTTGCAGTTCACTGCAATTGAGCATGTATCCCAACATTGGAGAGGTCGTAATAGAGATCTGGATTTGAGCAAAAGGGAGATGTATTGGATACATAGATTAAACACCCTGATGCCCAATGGTTTAAATGCAGATTTCGAAATTACACCGTTCCTCTAGCTGTATACCTTCTCCCCCTCATCAGTATTTTAGTGTGTTTTTTTCCCCCTTCCTCCTATTTTCCCCATTAGATCCACCCACTCCTCATTATGTGTATAATACTCTATTTTAATTTAATTTTTATTTTTCATTGCATTCTTTTATATTTGTCATATTTTAATTATATTACTTATATCTCTGATACTGTTATTAGACCATCTACTAACTGAAGTTTCTTTTCTTCCTCTCTCTCCCACGAATTGAGTTAATATCAATTAATATTAATGCTTCTGTGTTTTTTAAAAGTGTGTGTGATTTTAGTGCGTTGTTGTTTTTTGACTACAGAGTTAGGTACCCCTTAATGGGGAGACCCTGTGTGTAATTAAATTGGTTTAATTTTTAATTAATTATCTGATTGTTTGTACTATATATATTGTGAGCCCATTGAGGGTGTGATTATGCTCCTGAGGAAGCTGTTTCATACAGCGAAACGCGTAGAGCCTGCTTGTTTGCAGCACAGCTGATACACAGTCTGGAAGCTGCTCCACGTATGAAGGCACAGAGTCTGCACTGCGATCCTGCCGTCCCCTTCTCTGTCTGCTCCAGCCGGAAGTCATCAGTCCAAGGCCCGGACGTGACGTTAATCGCTCTCCATCTGCGATCCAGCGAGGGGGCACTCTCGTGGAGGGACATTGAAGTGGCTGCAGCTCTAACAACTTGTTTGCTGACCAACTGCCTCAAGTAAAATCTTATGTGATCGTGTTGTATGTACACAATGTGAGTACATGTCCTATGTGTTTTTTATATATAAAACTTGCGTTTTTATGATATACACTATGGCCTCTCCCTGTCTTGCATGACCCTGAATGCGAGTGGAAGCCTGCATGAACCATCTCCCACTTCAACACCAGTATATGCTGTTACAATACCTACCTGTTACTGCGAGTAGAAGTCTCCACGAATCACCTCTTGTTTCAACATCATTATTTGCTGTTTTAATACCTACTTGTTGTAAGTAGGCATTTTATTAGAGCCAAGATCTGTCATAGATCCATATTCTGTGTTTACTTGCTGCACCATTATTCCCTTTTATTTTATTTTTTGGGTGTTCCTGATACCATCGCTCCCTTCTTACCCTGGATCAATTCTATTTTATTTGTATAGCGCCATTGATGTACATAGCGCTTCACAGTAGTAATACACATGGTAATCATATAAATAACAAATATATAAATAACAGGTCATGGGAATAAGTGCTTCAGACATAAACGTAACATTTAGGAAGAGGAGTCCCTGCTCCGAGGAGCTTACAATCTAATTGGTATGTAGGAGAAACCTACAGAGACAGGAGGAGGGAATTTTGGTAAGTGTTTCTGCAGGGGGCCAAGCTCTATGCATCATGTGTCAAGTAATATCTACGGTGCTACTCATATGCTTCTTTAAGCAAGTGTGTCTTAAGGTGGGCCTTAAAGGGGGATAGAAAGGGTGCTAGTCGGGTATTGAGGGGAAGGGCATTCCAGAGATTTGGGGCAGTCAGTGAGAAATGTTTAAGGAGGGAGAGGGCTTTAGATACAAAGGGGGTAGAAAGAAGACATCCTTGAGAAGAAAGCAAGAGTCTGGATGGTGCATAAGGAGAAATTAGGGCTGAGATGTAAGGAGGGGCAGAAGAGTGTAAAGCTTTAAAAGTGAGGAGGAGAATTGCACGTGTAATATGGGATTTGATAGGAAGCCAGGAGAGCGATTTCCGCAGGGGAGACACTGAGACAGATTTAGGAAAGAGTAGAGTGATTCTGGCCGCAGTGTTGAGGATAGATTGTAGGGGAGACAGGTGAGAGGCATGAAGGCCGGACATCCGGAGGTTACAGTAGTCGAGACGGGAGAGAATGAGGGCCTGAGTCAGAGTTTTAGCAGTCGAGCAACAGAGGAAAGGGCGTATCTTTGTTATATTGCGGAGGGAAAAGCGACAAGTTTGTGAGAGGAGAATGTGAGAGAGTAGTCGAGAGGAGGCAGCGTGCTTGGGCTACTGGTGAATTATGGTATTTCCAACAGTAATATGGAAGGAGGTAGTAAGGCCAGGTTTGGGAGGAAGTATGAGGAGCTCTGTTTTTGTCATGTTAAGTTTAAGTCTGCAGAGGGCCATCCAGGATGATATGGCAGAGAGGCATTCTGAGACTTTGGTCTGTACAGCTGGTGTAAGGTCAGGGGTTGAAAAGTAAATGTGTGTGTCATCAGCATAAAAGTGATATTTAAACCCAAGGGATGTGATTAGGTCACCTAAGGAAAATGTGTACAGAGAAAAGAGAAGAGGTACAATGGGAGAGGTAATAGGAGATCAAGGATAGAGCTTTGTTACAAATACCAAGGGTATGGAGAATGTGGAGGAGAAAAGGGTGGTCCACTGTGTCAAATACTGCAGCGAGGTCGAGTAATATGAGCAGAGTGTAATGACCTCTGTCTTTGGCAGCAAGCATCTTTGCTGATGACACTACATTCTGTAAGGTAGTCAAATCAGAGCAGAATTTAATGTCTCTCCAGAGGACTTTGATAGACTGGAAACTTGGGCAGCTGAGATTTAATACAGATAAATGTAAGTTAATGCCTTTGGGAAACAAGAATAAACAGGTGATTTACAAATTAAATGGGCCAAAATTAGGTACATTTTTTGATGGAGAAGGATTTACAGTAAGAGTGTTTGTAGAAAGCAGGCTTGGCATTAGTGCCCAATGTCATGCAGTAGCTGCAAAGGCAAATAAGATCTTATCTTACATGAAATGGGTAATGAATGGAAGGGAAGCATAATTATGCTACTGTGAAAAGATTTAATAAGACCACACCTTGAATATGGAGTACAGTTTTGGGCACCACTCCATAAAAAAAGATATTATGAAACTAAATGTGCAGAGAAAAGCCACCAAACTAATAAAGGGGATGGAATATCTGACTTATGAGGTGAGCCTAGCTTTTTAACATTTGTTTATATTAGAAAAGAGATATCTAAAAGGGGATATGGTAACTAAATACAAATATATTCAGGGTAAAAACAAGGAACTTTCAAAAGAACTATTCATCCCAAGGGCAGTAAAAATGACACACGGTAATCCCTTAAGGTTGGATGAAAGGAGATTTCACTAGCAGCAAAGGTTAGGGTTATTTGCAATTACAGTTGCAGTTACATTTACAATTGCAGTTACAATGTGGAAATCATTACTCATGGAAACTGATAGCAGATACAATAGATATCTTCACAAAAGTTTGGACTCTTTTTAGAGATGAAAAGTATACAGGGACATACCAAAATAACTAAACATGGGAATGATGTTGAACCACAGAGAAATCTGATGGCTATTATTTGGAGTCAGAAAGGAATGTATTTGTCCCCTTATGAGATATAATTGGATGATGTTTTAATTCGGGGTGGGGGGGTCTTTGCCTTCCTCTGGGTCAAAATAATCTAAATACATATAGAATAAGTATGTGTCGTCTAAATGTACATAGTTACATAGTAGATGAGGTTGAAAAAAGACGTACGTCCATCAAGTTCAACCTATGCTAAATTTAGACAACATATACTTTATCCTACAGTATATCTATACTTACTTATTGATCCAGAGGAAGGCAAACAAAAAACCCCAATGTGATATCATCCAATGATTTCTCATAAGGGGAAAAATAAATTCCTTCCTGACTCCAAGAATTGGCAATCGGATTAATCCCTGGATCAACATCCTTCCCATGTATACTTATTTGGTATATCCCTGTATACCTTCCTTTCTAAAAAGATGTCCAACCTTTTTTTGAACAAATCTATTGTATCTGCCATAACAGTCTCCCTGGGTAATGAATTCCACATTTTAACTGCCCTTACTGTAAAGAACCCTTTCATTTGTTGCTGGTGAAATCTCCTTTCCTCCAACCTTAACGGATGGCCTTTGTACTGCCCATGGGATGAATAGTTCTTTTGAAAGCTCCTTGTATTGTCCCAAAAATATATTTGTATATAGTTATCATATCCCCTCTTAAACGCCTCTTTTGTAATGTAAATAAATCTAATTTAGCTAGCCTCTCCTCATAAGTTAGATTGTCCATCCCCTTTATTAATTTGGTGGCTCTTCTCCACACTCTCTCTAGTTCCATAATGTCTTTTCTAAGGATTGGTGCCCAAAATTGTACTCCAAATTAATGGTGTGGTCTTACTAATGCTTTGTACAGGGGCATAATTATGTTTACTTCCCTTCCATCCATTGCCCGTTTAATACAAGATAAGATCTTGTTTGCCTTTGCAGCTACTGCATGACTTTGGGCACTATTGCTAAGCTTGCTGTATCTGTACACAAGCACTCCTAAATCCTTCTCCATCAAGGATTCCCCCAATTTATCCCCATTTCATTTGTAACTCACCTGTTTATTCTTGCATCCCAAATGCATAACATTACATGTATCTCTATTAAACCTCATTTTCCATTTACCTGCCCATTTTTCCAGTCTCTCCAAGTCTTTCTGGAGAGAAATTACATTGTGCTCTGATTCTACTACCTTACACAATTTAGTATCATCAGCAAAGATGGAAACTTTACTCTCTAAGCCAACCTCAAGGTCATTAATAAACACGTTAAAAAGCAGAGGTCCCAGTGCCGATCCCTGAGGTACTCCACTCACGACTTTAGCCCAACCTGAAAAAGTTCAATTTATGACAACCCTCTGTTGTCTGTCCTTTAACCAGTTTTCAATCCAGATGATATATTATTACTGAGTCCAAGTTTCTTTATTTTGGACACCAACCTCTTGTGTGAAACCATATCAAAAGCCTTTGCAAAATCTAGGTAGACCACATCAACTGCATTACCCTGGTCTAAATTCCTACTTACCTCCTCAAAGAAACAAATAAGGTTAGTTTGGCATGATCTATCCTTCATACATCCATGCTGACTATTAGTAATAATTTTGTTTCCATTAGGTATTCCTGAATATTATCCCGTATTAAACCTTCAAGTAGTTTCCCCACTATTGAAGTCAGGCTTACAGGTCTGTAATTCCCTGGTTGTGATCTAGCTCCCTTTTTAAATATATGCACCACATCTGCTTTACGCCAATCTTGTGGTACGAAGCCTGTGGAAATAGAGTCCTTGAATATTAAATATAATGGTTTGGCTATTACTGAACTTAACTCCTTGAGAACTCTTGGCTGTATGCCATCGGTGCCAGGTGCTTTATTTACTTACATTTTTTCAAGCCGCTTATTAACTTTTTCCTCAGTTAACCAATTGTTCATTAATATGGAGGTTGTGGCTTCCTCCTGAGACACTACTATTGAAATTGATTCTTCCCTGGTAAATACAGATGCAAAAAATGTGTTTAATACCTCTTCTTTTTCCTTATCTCCAATAATCTGCCTACCCATCTCACACTGAAAGGGTCCTATATTTTCTTTTCTCATTTTGTTGTTATTAAGGTACTAAAGAACTTTTTAGGGTTGACCTTACTTTCTATTGCAATCCTTTTTTCATTATTCATTTTTGCTAATTTGATTGCCCTTTTGCAATTTTTGTTAAATTTCTTATAATTATGATACGATATCTCCGTCCCTTCTGACTTAAAGAATCTAAACACCTTCCTCTTCCTTTCCATTTACTCCCCTACCTGTTTATTTAGCCACATTGGTTTTGACTTATTTCTTTTAAACTTATTACCCAAGGGTATACACTGATAAGTGTGCTTTTCTAACAATGTTTTAAAGACAGACCATTTATCTTCTACATTTTCCCTGAAAAAACATCATCCCAGTGTATTACATGTAGATTAGACCTCAGTTTATTAAAATCTGCCTTTCTAAAGTTAAAGGTCTTTGTTGAACCCAAGTAGCATAGGTCAACCTTGAGTGACGTCTTTTTTCAACGTCATTTACTATGTACATTAACTCTATAACTATATAATGAAATGTTTTTTTTTTTTATAGACAAAGGGAATCAGAATGTTCAAATGTTAATCAGTTTTCTACATTTGTAAAAAAAATGGTTTATTAACTGGTGCAGTTGTTTTTCATGAGAATTAATTATTTGTACACTGTATATAAGGTCACTCTTGAGATAATGTTTTACACTTTGAGAAAGCATCGACAGGTGTGAAACATGTAGGAGGTTTTCTGTGATCTGTTTTTAGATGTGTTGCTGAATATTCTCCAAATAAACTTGTGATTTTTTACTGATTTGAGTCTTCTCTAAGAGTATGATGCAGCAAAGCCAAATCAGTAATTTCTACTTCTACTGACCTAAAGGCCTGTTTAGGGCTGTACTAATTACAGTACTAAGGCCCCTAAGAAGGCACTGGATATTTGCCAATATTACCAGACAGCCCATGACTAGAAAAAAGTGAACTGGTAAAAATCCCGCATTTTTAATTTAAAATACCTCAGAGGCTTGGTTTCTAAGATTTTAAGTAATGTGAAAGAGGGAGCGTGAGAGAGAGAGAGAGAGAGAGAGAGAGAGAGAGCGTGAGTGAGAGAGTGCTGGCAGCTAGGGCAGGAGGGGCTCTGACTATGCCCCTCTTGTGAGACTGATGAAGTCAACTTTTTTAGGCTTTGTCGGAAGTTCAGGATAAACAGCATCAGTGTACTACCAAATTTCATTTTCAAGTGCTGTTGTAACCATTTAGGTCTCATGAGTGCGAAATTAGTTGCTGTCTACGCAACCTGAAGCTGGTAAGTGGGTGTAAATAGACATTAAAAAGATATGGCGGTGAAAAACAGTATAAAAAACCCTCCAACGTACAGTACAATGTACAGCAAGTAAAAATACCACTTGTGGATACATTTACATGTCTCAGACAGGCCTGCAACCCATTATCGATTAGCAAACAATGCTTCCACTATCGCCAGGGATTGTGGGTAATGACATGCAAATTGGAACAGCTGTCTGAGTAGGTTCACTAGCTATGCATTCTTTAAACCAGGAAGTGCTGAAAAGTGGTGTAATACAGCAGGCATAGTTTTTAGGGATCCGTGTAAAAATGTATATGAAGTAAATCATTTCTCACTGTGAGTGCTCATTTGCATGTCATAACCAAGAATCATTGGTTGTAGTGGAAGCACTGTTTGTTAATCAATAATGGGGAAAGACAAGGTTACAGACATTTCTGAGACATGCAAATATATCCACAAGTGGTGTTTGCTGTATTCTGGATGGTGGCGGGTTTGTAACTTTTTATTTTACTAACCATACCATTTTAAATGAAAAACAAACATTCTACAATCACTGGTTCTCCTGAAACATGAGTAATCCTGTGGGCCTAATAAGCTAAAGTTTATACTCAGGCATTATACAATCAGCGCTGCAAATAATAACAGCATACTGTACAGTATCTACAGTATTGTATAGTGACCAGCTGTAGAAGGCTCAAACATTACAATGGGCACGAGGTTCACACCAAGTTACCCTAGCATCTTTATGAGTATAGTATGTGGGAATGGGTTCACATTTGGTCCAACAGCCGTTTCATAGACAACGCATGTTCATATGGGATGGCATAGTGCAGCAATTCTTGGATTATGTTACTAATAATTAGATTTATCTAAAATTCACCTCAGAGAGCAGCAATTATCTGATAAACTTTTTGGATGTTGTTATATTTGTGGAGAGGAATGAGATTCATACTAAAACTTACCACAAACAGTTAACGCCAATAATTACCTTTTGGCGTCCAGCCATCATGATCCGAGGTGGATCTACGACTCAAAAGAAATTGTTTCCAAATGGAGGTTCGAAGAACAATCTGAGGAATTAAAAACAACATTTTTGTGTAGAAGATATAAAATATGTGATACAGTATATTAACGGCTATACATAAAGTTAAGTTAGTCAATAGGGAAGAGTTAATGAAATATGAAAAGTGAAAGAAGGTGAAAGCTAATCAGGATGTAAGAATTTTGTTCATCACGGACTACAATTTAATGGCATCAGAGATCCGAAAAATAATTAAAAAGTTCTGGAATATATTATTGAGGGATGAAAAGATGAGAACTTTCCTTCCACAAAACCCCCAAGTTGTCTTTAGGACGGCCCCAAATCTCAAGCCGTCTTTGGCCCCTAGCTGTTTGAGAAAGAGTCTCCAAGTCTGACTGTTTAAAGGACTAAAAGAATATTATACCTGTTTGAATTGTAATGGATGCAAACAAAGCAATAATAAGAACACGTTTAAATCTAAGACAACTAATAAAGTGTATAAACTTGAGTCTTTAATAAATTGCAGTAGCAGTTTTCCTTGTGAACTCCAGTATGTGGGGAGGACAAGTATATGGTTAAGGACCACTTAAAAGAAGATTAATGGAGCACATCCATAACCTAAGGAGGGGCTTAAAAAACCCACTGTGTACAACCACTTTTGTTTAACACACAATCAAGACCCTAGGGGATTAAGATGCATTGGCATCAAATTCACTATACCTAACTGGAGAGGAGGCAGCAGGATTACAGAGATCTCAGAAGTGAGACCTACTGTATCTACCATCTTGGGACCCTAGCACCAAAGGATCTGGGGTAATTCCTCAAAGATTGAGCCTTCTAAGAGTTGTGTCTGTTCTTCTATAACGGGGGTGATCTTTTCACATTTGGTCCTTCCTAGTTACTTTTGTTCATTTAATTCTTATGTTAGTAATGTATAATTCGTCAAAGTGATTTACTCCATTTTATTCATCATATTGTTGATTGTAAGTGACAACAGTAATTATGTAGTTATTTGGGACGACAAGTTCTCTAATGGAAAACCATTGACAAATCAAAATGAGAGGTTTCCAAATTTAAATGATGAAGGACGGTATATAAGGGGCAGGGTCTCCTTAAAGGACATTAAACTCTTGAGGAAGTAAACAGAGTTTAAAGCAAAGTTTTCTACTTGGACCAGTGACGTCATCATGTCCAGTGGGTGGAACGAGAACGCTGTGAGGAAGTGAGTGTGCACGAGCTTCGATGAACACAGAGGACGCAGACACCTCTACACAGCTGCTCAGGGATTCCAGCCTTGTCTACCATGAGAAGAAATGTTGTTGGTTTTGATTAAAGCGCAAAAGAACAGGGCATTTGTGAGTGGGATTCTGATAGTGTGAAATTGTTGTTGTTGTTGTTTTGTTTGTTTTGTTTCATATTTGTTTATTTTCAAAATAAAAAGCAGCCATTGCTACAAAAATGACAACTTGTGTTACAAGATATTACGGTCTTCACAAGGAACCCTTTGTGTGCCACCCACGGCGCGACTTTTACAACCCAAGCTTGGTCCTTCTCCAGTATCTCCTCTTGGAGTTATACCTGATCCTATTGCCATTTTTCATACGGATCCACTGTGGGATCGGTCTGTTCTGCTTCTGCTTCTTGGCAAGAAACCTCTTTATTCTAAACGTCTTGTGGGACGACATGGTTGAACGATCCAACCGTGTCACTACAATGGCGGCTGAGAAAGAGGTTGTTGTTGTTTTTAATTAAATTTGTAGCCGTATTATGTTATGTCATTTTTTACATTTGGAAAAGGGAGTCTCTGCCCAGAAGAGCTTACAATCTAAGGTGATGTCTGTATAACTGAGGGCGTTGTTGATGCTGATCAGGAGGAAGGAAACATCAATGTACGTAATGTACTTGATGATGATGTTTGCTTCTGTTTATTAAATAATGAATATACAGGGTTGTTGTTGTTTTTATTATAATTATTATTATAACTTCTTCGAGTGGTCGCTTTATTATTACTGAATATATTGATCTTTTTACTTGTGATTGAATTTGTTTATTCACAATCATGAATAATGATCACAGTATTATCACTTTTATCTGAGACATTATCAAATTCATCATTGCCCATGGCCACAACCAATACCACCAACCCCACTCCCACCATCACCACCAGCACAAACACCACAACCACCACCACCAGTGCCACTTAAATACCAGTTTTAACAGCATCAGCAAAATATTCATCAACACCAGAATCCACATTCATAACAAGTAATATTTGAACAGATGTACAGTATCATCAACTCTACTCCCCCACTCCTCAAAGTCATCAACTCCCTGTGATTGAATATCTGATGACTCTCCCTCTTCAACATCAGACTATTTTAACAGCTCTTAAGAGTCTAGTAATAGCAATGTCAGAGCTTGTTCTGTAATAATAGATTTTTTGGACTATGAAAGGAAGGATGTGCCTTTTACAAAGGACTTAATAATGGTTAAGAAACTGGTGTCAGTGGCGGTGTTGGTGAGCCTGTCTTTTCCCTAGAACTAACAGTGTTATTAACATTCTCAATATTATTCTTAGACACATTATCCATCTAGTACTTGCTAGGGCCATAGCATGTTGACTCGAACTTGCCCTTTTTTTTTTAAATTCTCTTCTTAACTGGAAGTTGATTGTCTATTAGAAAGACTGGGAAGGGGACGTTGGCCTTCAGCAAAGAGATTGTGATTCAGTGACAGTGTCATTATTGTCATTCTTCTTATATTTCCTGTGACTGCTGTGAGTACTAGAAGTAGGATCACACCAACAGCACCACCTTTAACTGATTTGACTTTATCAGATTCCTCACTAGTGCCTCGACAAAAAGTACATCCAAGTCTTCTTGCCCCTCTGCGTTTACTTTCCAAATGTTTATTCAAAATACTAAAACTGGTATCACTACTATTAGAGATAGAAAGAATACAGGGTGAGCGCACTTAAATTATCAGAAGCCCATACACTGTTTGGTGTACAGGGTTTCTACACACACATTGGTGGAGTGAGGGGAGATAATACAAATAAGTTCTCACACGGCCAAGTGTGAGTAACCGCTCATCAAATGATATCTTTACAGTCACTTTCTGCACAGCTCCAAACCGTCACTGTGGGGTTGTCCAACCCTGTACAGATTCCTGGTCTTGCGTCACAGGAGGAGGGGAGGGGAAGTCCTCATCCAAGGAAGGATGTGTATATAGTAAAAACAAAATAAAAATTTAGGAGCTCTACTAGGAGCACATCATGCTGTATATCATGTTTAAATTTTTTTCAGTCTTACCAAATAGTGATGTTTGATTGTTTATTAGTTTGTAGTTTTTCATCCAGCAGCTAGAAGTTTGTTAGATTTATTCGTGCAATGTCTTGCCCCTTGTATTTCTAAATGATCAGAATACTAACACAGTAGTGGTTCCGTTCTGTCACTGAACAAAGAATCCAGCAAAGCCTGATTTAAGACATTGACAAGTGTTTACAGCTGAGGGGCTGCAATTAGTCAATGTGGAAGGGTATGTCGGAGGGTATTTAAACCCCCATCGGCGTAACAGGCCCATTCAAAGAGCCTGAGGAAGCCATATACTGGCGAAACGCGTTGCTCGAAATAGCTGGACCTTTCTGACCTTCAGCGGTCGCTGTAGGAGTCTCCCCATGTGTGCACTGATGGAGCCTTGCAACAAACCACCAGACGGGGTGGCGTAGCAGCAGACTCTAAGCGCAGAGAGAGCGGACTCGACTGTGACCACCTGAATTAACGTTGATGTGAGTTCATGTATGTTTTTATTAATAAATCTTTATTATGTTTTTACTATACACATTGTGTATCCTTCCTTGGGTGAGGACTTCCCCTCCCCTCCTCCTGTGACGCAAGACCAGGGAATCTGTACAGGGTTGGACAACCCCACAGTGACGGTCTGGAGCTGTGCAGAAAGTGACTGTAAAGATACCATTTGATGAGCGGTTACTCACACTCGGCCGTGTGAGTAGTTATTGTTATTATCTCCCTCACTCCACCAATGTGTGTGTAGAAACCCTGTACACCACAGTGTATGGTATTTTGATAATTTAAGTGCGCTCACCCTGTATTCTTTCAATCTCTTGTATTTGGGGATCCTGGAATGATTCCCGGTGGTTGGAGCCGCCATCAACTGACACTGTGATAGCATACTGCTGTATGCAGAGGAGTCAGTTGGATTTGTGGTAGGATTATCACCGTGTTATAATTTGCATCATCCATTCATAGAGTAAGTGCCTTAGTTCCCTCCTGTTTACTATTACTACTATTAGACATGTTGATGTAATTATTTTACTTCACTTTTGTAATATATAGTGCTATAATATGGCAGTGAAAGCTACTGTTGTTCTTCCTGCTGCTGCGCATTAGGCGGCACACTAGGTGTATTGGAGAGAGAGAGAGAGAGAGAGAGTATAATGTAGAAACTCAATTTGGGACCTGTTTAGTTTATCACATTGATTGGATCAATTTATCACTGTCCTTGCAAATAATTAAGATTAATATCAATGATTGGCTGATAGTTACATGTTAATATACTAGAGACAGAAATATGTCCAGGATCAGGACTGGGCCAGTGCACTCACAACACTGACAAAGGGTAAGTCACTATAGAAATACTACTTATTATTAACCCAATCAGTCACAAGTTAATGCCTGGCTGTTAATGGTTCAGATACAACTTTTATTAAGTAAATAATGTATATATTCTTAAGTGACTGTAACTTGTTTTTTTTATGTAATAGTAGCTTCCACCACTACTAGCAGAGAGAAAAAGATAGAAACTCAATGTGGACTAGTTTATCCCTGTCTTTGCAAATAATTGTCAGTCGGAAATGTTTGTGAATATTAATAATTATTGTTGTGATTATTTCAGAGTGATATAAATAACGTGCTGCTAGATACAAGTTAATATGCTACAAACTGAAACATATCCAGGACTGGGCCAGACAGAACACACCACACTGATAAAATGGCAGTCACTATAGTAATACTACTTTTATTATTAACTCCAGTCAGTCACAGGTTAATGCATGGTGGTTTGTTAATGGTTCTGCTACAAGTTTCATTAAGTAAATAATGTATAATGGTTTAAGCTGTGTTTTTTTTTTAATTTCTTACAGTTACTGCTGCGCCCACCACCAATATTGGTAGCAGAAAGAGAATGACAGAAAATCAATGTGGAGGATCAGTTTATCCCCGTCCTTGCAAATAATTGACAGTAGGAAATGTTCTTGAATATTAATAATTATTCTTGTGATTATTTTCAGAGTAATATCAATAGCTGCCTGCACTATGGATGCAAGTTAATATTCTATAAACAGAAACCTATCAAGGCCTGGGCCAGAGAGCCCATACCACACTGACAAAAGGACAGTGCTTATAGTAATACTAGTTATTATTAACTACAGTCAGTTACAGGTTAATGCCTAGTTGTGAATAGTTCAGCTACAACTTTGATTAAGTAAATAATGTATAATTTTTTACGCCTAATTGCTTTTTTTTATGTAACAGCATCCAATGTCAGTACTAGCAGAGAGAGAATGATAGAAACTCAATTTGGACCAGTTTCTCTCTGTCTTTGCAAATAAGTGACAGTAGGAAGTGTTCTTGAATATTAATAACATTCTTTTTATTATTTCAGAGTAATATCAATAACCTGCTAGTTATAAGTTAATATACTTAAAACAGAAACATGTCGATGATGGTCCATTTAACTGAAACTCCAGCCAATCACAGGTTAATACATGGATAATGGTTTACCTACAGATGTAGTAAAACATATTGGGCCTCATTCAGAGAAGGTTCATAAAAAAAATCACCAGACCATTTAAATCACCCTTTTTATGAGCGTCGCTATCACGGTATTCAGAAAGCCTTCATTACCTGTCATAGCAAAATTCAAAAACGGTTGATAAGCCAGTGATCTGATGAACGACCCTCTGAAAAGGCCTTACCCGGTAAGTTGTATCTGCTGCAGAGAGAGTTGCTTTGAGAGAGCCATCTCTCCCTGTGCAAATATAGCCCAAAATTTATGTGTATACATTTTAATTTTGTTAATAGTATAGATGAGCAGGGGGTCTCCTGAGCTGAACCGCATTGGTTTCAGCCTCAGGGACCCCCTACTTCCCAAGATACAGGCCCCGTTATGGGGTGCCGGTATCTCCTATGCATTTTATTCCCATGGTCACGTGACGCGGACATTTAAATGCATAGGAGATACTGGCCCCCCATAACGGGGCCTGTATCTCGGGAAGTAGGGGGTCTCTGAGGCTATCCGCTATGGTAATGAAGTTTACTGTAAATGCATTTTTATTGCACAGGATTCATGCCAGGGGTCTCTGGTGCTAATATTAATGGATATCAGCTCCAGAGATTCCCGGCATCAATCCTATGCAGGAAAAATGCATTTTTTTTCTAAGTCCCATCTCGCCGCTTCTCTGCAGGTTTCCAACACCTTTAATGGAAAGGTGTAGATCATCGGGAAGCGCAAACATGTGAAAACAGAAAGATATTCTGATGGTGCAATATTGTTAAAACAAAAATGTGAAGATAGTAGTATCAAGTCAATGTGTAGAATACTCACAAACGTGAGATGGGTAGTATACACGTAATGGTATCTTTGGATGATGATCCGCCAGCAGTGCGGTGAAAATACAAATATTCCCAATGGAAATGTACACTCCGGTGAACCTTAGTGTAAAAAAGAGAACCGGACATAGTGCAGACTGTATATAATATTTATAAAAGGTAAGTAAAATCCAATACACTCACATGATGAAAAGTGTAAACAAGCATTTAGATCTCACACAACGGATCTCGGCAGCAGGATCAATGGTTTCTCTGCTTCCCCTCTGTTGTGGCGTGCGTGTCACGGATGCGTCTCACCGATAGCGGAAGTGACGTCATCCGCTTCCAGGGGTTCCGGACGGTTGTGGATTTGATTGGTCAACGTCACTCTACGCGTTTCACCTTCCTCGGTTTCGGCAGGAGTATTGTTGACTAGATACTGGGAGCATATATACTCTATACTGAGTTCCCATAGGTGGATACTTAACAAGGTAAGGATGTTTACAATGTCTGAGATAGCCAAGATGTAATGAAAGCGGATACTTATTCACTCTACATTGAACATATGTAGAGCCCAAATATGTAGTAATATACTTTAATTAGAACATATATAGTAATAAAAACATAAAATATAGTAAAAATATAATATAATGCAAATTTAAAAACATATTGATAAATTAACCACTAGTAAGGATATCATCAATTACTAGATAAATATATCAGTGTTAGTTAAGCAACTACTGTATTACAGATGAATTGGAGGCACAATCTAATAAGGGAACACAAAAAGAAGTGATTGAAATTAAACTACAGAAATTCAGGAGAGATCAGGATGATTATGCTAAAGGCATAGAAAGAACTTGGAACAAGGGTTCCAAAAATGGCCAAAAAGCACAATCTAACCCCGATCCTCCTGAAAAAAGTCAGACAAAAGCTGTCATTTGCCCTGTTCCCAGGGTCAAGGACTAGAGTTTCTATCTGGGCATTCTTGGATTGGTGGCCTTACCAGCCCACTCTCTCATTCAATTACACTCCCTTTCCCCTCTCTCACATACACCTCCTCGCTCTCTCACTCTCTATTACCCAATGTATTTCTCTTCTCACACACACTCTTCCCCTCTTTCTTACTCTTCCACCTCTTTCTCCCCGCTCTCCTCCTCTGTATCACTCTAGGAAAACTTGAAATATATATATATATATATATATATATATATATATATATATATATATACACTCACACAAACAAACATACAAAATAACAATGATCACAATGCTTTGTTGGCTCTAAGACTATATTTTCCAACATGGGATATTTTATGTGACACCAGGCTGCTTAGTAATTGAGACACCTAAATGGTAAAATGATTTTATTATAATTGTTAGTTAATTATTTACCTTCAGCAAGCCATGTTCTTCTCATTATCAACACAGTAATGTTAAAACCTTTGGGATATCATTTCTAATGTAATCTACAGTAAGTACTGGAATATTCCTAGTTAAGACTGCAATGACTCTGAAATCTGCTGCTATTTAATGGGTTTATTGAAATATCTGGTGTCCTTTGCACATGCTACCTCCATTTAAAACCACAAAGTGCTGAAAACATTCCATTTAACCACTCAAGTGCCAGTTTATAGGATGCATTAATTTTGAATTAGGTGCACTTGGAACAAGTAGTACTGTGCATGGATTAATGGCTATTGACTAAATTGTATTCTGTTAGCACTCTGTGGAAAACAGCTTTTTTGAACTAATGTTATTGTCACTTTCATTACTGATTATTCTAGAACAACCATAAAATTAGCTGTGTTTATATGTTACCCTTGTGATTACAACTTCATGCATAAATGATAAGCTAAAGCATACCATTAGTACATTTTAGATTCTACCATTATTGAGAAAAGAGTTACAAAACTATATTTTCAATTTTCCTTTTTTAAATAACTATTTCGCTGTACAATATAATTTTATAAACAATATATAAACATTTATAATATTGCTTTATAGTCAAATAGAAAAAAAAACATATTGTACAGTAGGTTCTGATACCTTTAATTAGATCTGCATAAACTATCTTACAAATACAGATGTAGCCAGACCTAATGCTCATGTTGCCGAGGGAACCAATGGAGTGTGGCCTCCCCCGGCCTCAGGAAATCTCTCTGTGGGGGCTCACATTCAGAAGAACTGACTAACCTCAGGCAGCCACAGTTCTTACTGTCCTTTAGCTACTGCATTTTGCTTTTCATCCTGAAGTTCTGTGGACAGTAAATTGGGCTAAATACTGTATGTATGCTTTTGAAAATATTGCAAATGAACATTGTAAACCATTTTTAACTGTTAGATAAATTGAAGATTACAGTAATGAAAATACATTTGTTTTGGTATATAACTGGGTGTTTGTCTGATTTCACATGGTGTACTGTAATACACATGAGGTACATTAAGAATGGAAAAAACCCAATAGTTTTTGACTTGGTAATAATTACTAGATGCATTAATACGCAATGTATTATTATGTACAATAGTCACTGCATATTTAATAAAAAAAATATTAAAACAGGACTTTCAGGATTATTTATTAATATCTATTATGAGAAAAAGGCATCCGGTCTGGCATTAACTTGTTTTGACTCGTATTAACTAGAATGTGTTGCATGGTGTTTTATGGTTTATTTTGCGAAGCAATGCAAACATGTAATTATTAGACATGGATGACATTTTTTGCGGATTTGGATCCACCTTGGATAGGTCCAGTTCCTTTGATTTCCTTGGATCAGTCACAAAATGGCCAATCCGCCTTTTCCAAAAATAAATTCCATCACTGGCAATACACACGACGGATGGATAATTTGAACCACAAACGTAATCCATGATCCATGGAGGAGGAGCCAAAGAGGAGTATAAATAGAGGTGAACTCTCAAGCTGAAGTCATTTGTCGCAGGGTTTATCTATGGCTTGGTTAGGCTGTGTGTTGCTGCTGCACATTTAAAGGTCTAAAACAAAAACAATATTTACTTAATAGTTTTGTATTAACCTGCTATGATTGAATGGAATTTCAGAGAAGTGGTCTCTCTGGCCCTCATGCTATACATGTTTATGTAATTGTATTATATATTCCTTGTTGTCCCCATGACAGTGGTCACCAATGGGTTAAGTTCCACCCTCCAGCTGAGATAGAATAGAAAACTCTCTTTCCTCCCTAGGCAGTCTTTCTTCTGCCCTTCCTAGCTGAGGTAGAGGTTAGTGTTTTTCTGTAATGAAGATGGGGCTTACCTGACTACTTAGTAGTTGATCCACGAGAGTTGTCTGCTTCTCTTTCCCTCTGAAGTCAAGATATCCACACACCAAAGAGTTGCTGTTCCGTGGGGCATGCTCAAATAGCTTCTGAGGCTCTCAGCTTCTGAAGCCACTCAGGAAGACACGTGCACGTCAATTCGGAAAACGCCTAACCGCTTTGGCTCACAGCATAGCAGGAGATCTCACGCGAGAGGTTGCGTTGACGTCAGCGGAAGAAAAAAGTGAAGTATTTTCAAATGCTTAGCAGAAAAACACTCTCGCTGCCCTGCTGGTCTGCAGAAGGATTATTTACACGTGGAGGACAGCACACACTGGGTACCCTTCTAAAGGGCTGCATAGTAAGGTGCTGCCAGCCTACCTAACTATATACAGACGAAACTACAACTATTCTAAAGCTTGCCTTAAACTAGCCCGGTTATATTCTGGGTATGTGCTGGGTATGTGCTGGGCTAGTTTAAGGCAAGTTTAAGGGATTTCTACATTGACTAACGACTCATAGGATTAACACAGTAGTGGTCCCTGGCAGTCCCATTCAGTTTGAATGGGATTGCCAGGGACCCCCGCTGTTATTCTGATGGGCCATTAATAAATGCAGAAATGCTGGGGCTAGTTTAAGGCAAGTTTAAGGCATGCATTCAGAATGTACCTGGGTGTACCTGGGTCTTTTTGGCGATTGCCACTGGTTTGTGTTAGAATAGTCACAGTCTCTGCTGTTGGCACAGCTTAAAGAACCTGTAAGCCTATCGGATCCTAGCCAAGCTACATCATGGATATAAGCACTTAAGAGTTCTGTTATTAAAGTTCCAAAGTACAGAAAGGCCCAAGGACAAAGTAGTAGTACTATTGTGATTTTTCTGTTATAAAAGTGGTGGCTGTTATTACTGATATTCATATTATGTCAGGCTCCTTGAGCTCTTAACATGTCAGTTCTCCAGTACCCATATTCTATAGGAAATTCTCTGTTTCAGGCTTTGTGCGCTCGGCTTCGGAGGGTGCGGTTGTTCCTCTCTATATAAATGATAGCTCTCTATTGTCCCCTTGTCCTCCCTCTCCTGCAAACCAGGGATCCCAGACTTGGGAAAACTTATGGCTGTTCTCTCTTAGGAAAGCAGTGAGTTTCCCCATAACAGAGATATACCATATCCTACGTTTAACCATGATCAGAGAAGGAGTCTCTTGTTTTTTCCAAGACGCAGCGATACAGTATCTCGTGACTGACATAATATGGGCGATCAACTTGGCTGAGGCTCGCGGTATATCTGGAATTGGCCTTCCTAGGAGGGCAACTCATGGGTTGGGTCTCAAGTTCACAATTAGCAGCCTATTGATCAGACGGAAGACAAGCTTCCAGAGGGGAACCAGTTTTGGGCAACTCCATCAGATATGCAACATCGATCCGTTTTGTCCGCAGCCTCTAAAACAGGACGGCGAGTGAGTGTTAAATATCGTGCGGAGCCTAGCCGGTGTCACATACCAGTGATATAGTAATTTGTAGGAGTTCTGTTTTACCA
This sequence comes from Ascaphus truei, assembly GCA_036426205.1. Taxonomy (NCBI): domain Eukaryota; kingdom Metazoa; phylum Chordata; class Amphibia; order Anura; family Ascaphidae; genus Ascaphus; species Ascaphus truei. The sequence continues at coordinate 24,246 of WSYH01003116.1, forward strand.
CTGTGCATATTGAGCTTTCTGCGGCCGCTTCCCATATATCTGCCCAGTCTAGTGTTCTGGTTTTTAAACACCTGCAAATTGACACAGTAGCGCAGTACTGTACACATTACAATTCATTAATTTATGCCACGGATACACAAAGAATTGCACACAAAGAAATCAGATTCCATGAAATTCAAACAAATCAACCGCGGTAAACACAGGTGTGCCTGCCACGTGGAATACAGCAGAGCACACGAAAATGGATCCGTGAAATGTTCGAATAACGGCCACTGCATCTGTAATTCTAGGGGTAATTATCATCCAGTAGGGTATTGCTACTTAGATGCACTTTCATCCAGTCATTGCCATCCCCCTCCTCTCCTATACATGGTAATAGGGTGTCACGGTGGACACAAACTTATCAACACTTTTTATATTTCTGGGTACTCGATTGAACACAACAAGGAGCAAAATAAATTGTGATTTATTTCCTGGATTAACAAACACACGACACCTTCAGAATACACATAAAACACCACTTACTGGGGTAGGGAAACTAAATAGATTGTCCTTTGCATGCAAGCGCAAGAAATGTAGTCTTGGTTTAAAGGACCGTGGCTATATCGCAACTTGCCGATCTGATATCTTGGCCAAATCAAAGTATTTTGTTGTGGTTCATAGGAATTCGTTCAGGAGTCCCCAGGGCTAACGAATTCCGTAGTTTGGGATAGATTCTTGGTTGCGTTGATATTAACCCCTTGTGTACTGGAACGACTGCCACTTTGCTTGAACAAAGTCCTGCATGAACCGTAGTTACATCATGGATCATAGGAAGCACACCGGGGATAGCTCGGTGGGCACAGTTATAGGATGTCACTGGCTATCCTTAACATGTGCACCCAATCCCCTCTGTGGGAACATTTAACCCACCAATGGCTGCATTGCCCGCAGTTTGCAAAACCGGGCAAAAAAGCTTTCCGGTTCACAAACCGCATGTGTCGGCTTGACACCCAGGCAACTTAGCATACCTGGGATACACCCTCTTGCTGGCACCTCTTAGTCTGAGGTTTGACCCTGAGGTTTGACCCATAGGTGTCAATGGCCTGGCTACTTATCAGGAATCTGGCCATGTATACATTATGGTGCTCTGCGGTCTTTCATCCTGGTCATTTCGTTAGACTGAGGGTCGCCGGCTCAGCAGGACCCCCTTGAAGTGCCAGGAAGAAAATACCCGCAGTTCATTCACCTCCAACATATTTACATGTCAGAGGAATTTTTCCCGGGCCTACAGAAAACAGTTCCTGCCTGTACATTTTAAAATCACAGTTTTATACCCTTTAATAAAACATCATGTTCCCGATGTACCACGACTGTAATTTATATATGTATGTTTGTGTCTGATTTATATATACTTGCACCCAAAAAAATCAGGGTGCTGGATGGTTGCGTTCCCGAGTTAGCCCTTGTAATTGAAAGGCTTGCCGGTGGGAAGCGAAGTTCACCTACTTCTCACGCCAATTGAACCACTTCCCATGGCAATAGGGTTCCAGCCTTTTTAGTTACAAGGCTAACCAGGTACGGATACATTGTATTAAAAATCCACTTCAAATCTAACCGCAAGTTCAATTATTCACTTGATTTGTGGTTACAGACCGCTAACCGCAGCCACGCTTCTTCAATCAGCGCTTACTGTGGTGCTCACTACTCCATCTTGTGTTGCAAAAGGAATATAGCCGACAATGCATTTTCTTTCATTACAGCAGGCAGGGAATAGCCTGCAAATGGGGGTAAAAAAGGCTGGGACAGGGCAAATACAGTAGTGTGGTGCAAAGACATTTAACCCCTTTATCCCCAATGCGAGTTAGGATTAATCAACCGGGTATAACCTTTATTTTAGTATACCAATAATAGGGTTTCTGGACTTTATTGTATTCCTGACTCTTGTTCTATATAATAGATCCTAACATTTACCAGAGTGCTTAATTTAGGTTCCTTTCTGCGCCAATTTTCGGTTTATTGTACAACAGGAACAGTTATAACACAAACAGTGTCCCCATCTTATGGTGCTTCTAAGCTACCGGGGACCCATGGTTTTCAGGGGTAACCAGTAGGGCTTCACCTTTATTATGAAGACTGGCTACCCTGATCGTCACAACTTCTGTAAGCCCTACTGGGGACCTCAATCTGCAGCACACACTGATCCAGACTGCACTCTGACCTCAGAGACAAATTCGGACGACAGCGATTCCAGCAAAAATGAGGGATTGGAGAGAGACCTAAAGTATGCTTAGTACATCATCCACTCAGCGGGAAATAGAAGCACCTGTTTCTGCCCTACTCCTGTCCCACTGATCCCCAATGTTTACTGAGTGAGAGGCAGACTCTCAGATAACTTAATTGTAGCTTTGCGTCACATTCATACAATGTGTCGCTGGCCCCTCCAGCAGCAAGGGGTTAAAAAGCATCAATGTTTATGGCATCTCCTCCCTGTGATGACACCACATGCAGTGAAGATGTACATATGTAGCAACTGCAGGAAAGGCCTAGGTAATACATGTTATATTAACCCCCTTCTATTAGCATCACACAGGAGAAGTACGTTTGTTTGCACTGAATGTGGGAAATGCTCAGGAGTCAATTGTTACAGACTGAAAACAAAAACAGATCCCCATGTCCCCACCTGATTATGCTTCCTGTCTCCAAGCTAGAGATGCGAGGGCCACAGGACATACACTTTTTTTCCTTCTTAGGAAAAATGCTTCATAATTTGATGCACTTTTGCTGTTAGCTTGATTGTTAACATATTGAAAACAACCTAATTGATTGAAAAGTTTTTTACATTACTACATTATAATGTACATTTCTTAATCTTATTGGCAACTGTGATGTTTGTATTATTGTTCGATTTTGTGCGCTAACTCAAGCACCACTAAAAGATTACGCTTATTCCTCATCAGTTGTATGATCTCTAGAATAGTGATAGAGAATATTAGTTAAAGCATATAGTGGTAACGATGATTGGTGACTCTGAGAGGACTGATACTGAGCTACTGCTACTGTAGTCAGTGATGATGAGTATTGATTTGAATGATGAGCTGAGTGACTGACTTGACAATGTCCATGGTGGCATAGATAAGTCTGCTGCCATCGCATCAATTGGACTGTGTCCAGTCAGTCCACTATAGTCACTGATTATGCAGTTAACAAATAATACTGTAAATTTCACTGGTACAGTACTATCTACAGTCGATAGTTGTATGTGTCCACAACGCCAACAGCAATATAACAGCATGCAGGTCCACCCTCATCATCCATTATCATTATCTCATTGGCAAAAATTACAAATTACGTTATTTTTTATTTTGAATATCTAGTGGTATGCCCAAACAGCCCAACACCCAAACTCTGTTGATAAGCAGTTCCACAACATAAGTGGAATTAACACCGGTTATTGTCTTCATGTTGACAGCCACCTTAACACAACAGTAGCATCTAGGTAGGCAGTTGTCACAGTGATTGGCTTGTGTAACATTTGCATGTCCCAAACCACAGATACTGTTCCATTTCTCACTAGCGCATGGGTGGGAAGGAGGGCCCAAAGACATACTCCATTTATTTTTTCATTCTGTTTTGACTTAATATGTAATATTGATAACACTGTGAAAAACACTCTAGTTGAGTGATATATGTATGAATCCTTCATCACTGACCCAGTTACATCTGCCCCAGTGCCACTCCCTGTATTCATTTTGGTTGATCAAAATATTTTTAATATAATGATGACAGGGTGGAATTACCTTCTCTGGAATAACCATGTCATGGCGCGGGCTTTCTTCCAACCGTACCGCCTTAAGACGCAAGTGCATAAAATGGCATTTTAGTGTTCTGGCTTTTAAACACCTGAAATTGACAAAGTAGCACAGTACTATACACATTACAATTCATTAATTTCATTGCATTTAATTACACACAATCCATGAAATTCAAACAAAGCAACCGCGACAAACACGTGTGCCTGTGGCGATTGGCTTAGCTTTAATGCCGCGTGGAGTACAGAAGCACACACAAAAACGGCACCGTGATTTGTTCGAATAACGGCTGCTGCATCTGTATGGTGATTCTATCTGTTTACTATTACTGACAGAGACTGAGGGATGAATTCTCCTATTACCTATGTGTAACAGGGGACTTATCCCTGTTCACAAATGTGCCTTTAATCCAGCAGTGTGGTGGTTAACTGCTGGTATGCAATTAACTAACACCACCTGGCTGATTACAGGTGATAGAAAAACCTGCCTCTGAGACAGGAAGAGAGACTCCTTAGCTCACATGTGAGCTGAACAAGGAAACAGAGCAGAGGTTCCTGAGTCTCCCAGGTGAGACTGACCGAGAGAACACAGATCTCTGGAGCTGACAAACAAGACTTCTAAACCTGGATGCTGATTATCCGAGAAAAGGCAGCAACCCAGCAAACAGATAAGACTTTATTTTCCAATGATTGTTGTCTATATATATATATCTATATGACTTGGGCTGATGAATAGCTTGGGTAGCCACCCAGTTAAAGGGGCTGGAATATAAGGATACATTTATGCCAAAGTGGAGCAGGTTTTTTTGGCTCACTATTTCGCTTATGTTGATTTTTTGCTGTTTAAAGCGACAGGCACAATAAAGCCTTGTTTTAATTTCACCTTACAACAGTCTCCATTGTGTACCTCTGCACATGTCCTCCTACATATGGTGTCAGAAGTGGGATTTGAACCCACGCCTCCATACAGAGACCAGAATTAAAGGGATACACATTCAGGCAGGAAATCTACACTGCACTGAAGAAAGCCACAACACCACAGATGGACTTGTTTCCCCAATCCCAAGAGAAGAGTGAGAGACTGCTGAAGCAATTAAACCTTACTTGCCTATCACAATGATGTGTAATACAGTATGGTTGTTGATGAAGTGGCTTTGCCTTCCAGCAGTAGTCAGGGTTCAAGAAATGAGTTAGCGCTCCAGAGGAGCTAGGCTTTATTGTTTTCGTTAAAAAAAAAAAAGCAGTAATGATTCTGGAAGTAAAGACTGCCACACCGCATAGGACTACCAGCTGTGAATGGAGTATGTGCAGAAAAGTGTAAACATTGATGCAAGACTGTGCTGAAGCAGGGGAATTTTCAGCAAACAAATGCTGAGTGTAAAATTGCGCTACCGGGGGAAAAGGGATTGCTGAACTGTGTAAAAGGTATCCCAAAGCCAATTGCTGAGTATTAAGTCAGGGAAAAGGGAGACCAAAAAGCGCACCAGCACAAACGGAGCAGGACAAGGGTCAATTTCTGACTATGTTTGAAAATCTGGTTATAAGAGACCTTCGTCTTCTAGCTCAGGGATTTTCCCTATCCTATATAGATCATGACAATTTGAATCAAAGTGAACGTTTAGCTTTAAAATCTTTGAAAAATAATTCTGCATTGGTCATTAAGAGTGCGGACAAGGGGGGTGCGGTGGTGGTGCAGGGCAGAGACGGTTACATCAGGGAGGCATTACGCCAACTGGATGATGGCCGGTCCTATCGTGTACTATCCGCCGACCCCACACCGCAATTCTTGGAGTTCCTTGTAGAACTGGTTGACTCAGGTGTTATTATGGAAGTTCTGTCGAAGGACGAGGTTAAATTCATTATTCCATCTCATCCCATTATTCCTATCTTCCACCATCTCCCAAAGATCCACAAGACATTGGTCGACCCTCCAGGTCGTCCCATTGTCTCTAGTATTGGATCTTTGGGAGATGGTCTGTCACGATATGTTAATGGTTTTCTTCAGCCATTTGTTAGGAAATTGCCCTCATTTATACGGGACTCTGGTGATCTTCTTGATCAGAGCAAAAATGTTAAATGGGGTAATGATTACCTGTGGGTAACACTTGATGTTACCTCTCTGTATTCTGTTATACAACATGACCATGGTTTGGCAGCGGTCCGCCAATTTATTGAGATACCAGAAATATCAATTTTTCAATCGGCTTTTATTTTGGACGCTATACACTTTTTACTCACGCACAACTTTTTCACATTTAATGGTAAGTTTTATTTGCAACTTATTGGCACTGCTATGGGTACAAGTTTTGCTCCTTCTTTTGCGAACTTATTTATGGGATGGTGGGAAGCACTTTTTATTTATTCGAGCACTAATTTATTTCGTCACAATATTGTTTTTTATAAAAGATTTGTGGACGACCTAATTATTATTTGGAGGGGGGATGTCACTACACTTCACACTTTTGTATCTTATCTTAATAATAATCTTTATAATCTAAGATTTACATTAAATTTTCATTTCCATCACATTGAATTTCTGGATCTACAATTATTTGTAGACATAGACAAAAAAATCCAAACGGATGTTTATAGGAAGCAAAATGCCAGGAACACCTTTCTTAGGGCGGACAGCTGCCACCCATCCCATGTCATAAAGGCCATACCAAGGGGACAGTTCCTCAGACTGAGAAGGAATTGTTCCACTATGAGTGGTTTCCTTTCTCAGTCTGAGGAATCCGCCCTAAGAAAGGTGTTCCTGGCATTTTGCTTCCTATAAACATCTGTTTGGATTTTTTTGTCTGTGTCTACAAATAATTGTAGATCCAGAAATTCAATGTGATGGAAATGAAAATTTAATGTAAATCTTAGATTATAAAGAATATTATTAAGATAAGATACAAAAGTGTGAAGTGTAGTGACATCCCCCCTCCAAATAATAATTAGGTCGTCCACAAATCTTTTATATAAAACAATATTGTGACGAAATAAATTAGTGCTCGAATAAATAAAAAGTGCTTCCCACCATCCCATAAATAAGTTTGCAAAAGAAGGAGCAAAACTTGTACCCATAGCAGTGCCAATAAGTTGCAAATAAAACTTACCATTAAATGTAAAAAAGTTGTGCGTGAGTAAAAAGTGTATAGCGTCCAAAATAAAAGCCGATTCAAAAATTGATATTTCTGGTATCTCAATAAATTGGCGGACCGCTGCCAAACCATGGTCATGTTGTATAACAGAATACAGAGAGGTAACATCAAGTGTTACCCACAGTTCCTCAGACTGAGAAGGAATTGTTCCAATTGGAGATTCTCGCCTTGCTAACAATGTTAAGACAATTGGTATTAAACAGGACTCACATGGACTGACAGAATTAAAAAACAAATGTCCTCTTTTTATTTCACAATTTAGTAAACAAAGTTTAAGTGGAAAAGTAAACTCTATAATTTCAAAACATTGGAATGTCTTATCCATGGACACTGTCCTTAAAAAATATGTGGATTCTGGTCCTACTTTTGTATATCGTAGAGCGAGAAGTCTCTATCCTTTTCCCTGTAGTTGAACATTAAGAGCTATGCGTGCAAGTCAGTTCCTGCACCTGCCTGCAACACATAGCACCATGGGAGGAATGTCTGACGTCCACTTGTAGGGGGGGGTGTCAAAAATTCCTTTTTCCAGGGGACCTGCCTATATGAGACTGATTTGTGAAGTTGGGTTGAAGAAACCCAGCACCTCAGCTCCTGCTCTCTCAGGAGTTGTCCTAGGTGACCCATTTTATACTATACACTCAATAGAGGATAACCTATAATCAATTGTTAGAGTCATCCTCTTCTGGGTACATGGCTTGGACTTCTTATCACGGTGTTGCAGAATATACCCTCGCATTTGAGCGCTTCACAGCTTTTTCTCTCCATTTGCAAGTATAGTACAGGTATGGCAGTGCCGCACAATGGCATGTCAGGTTTTTGGAGCTAAAAATCTTAATATTTGAATTGTAAAAGAAGTCCCTATATTTTTCAATATTTTTTTTTGCTTATTTTATACACTTTTATAGTCGTAACTCTTTTGTGGCTTTCAGTACCCCTTGTGTTCCATTAATAAATTGGTATGGAGGAACCAGTGGGAATAATATGGATGAGAATTAGAAGATATTTTCAGATACTTATTTTTTTTTGCAATCTTGTGATGAAGATCACTACAGTAGAAAAATTAACATCCACACAAACGCTACTTCCGTGCGTTTGATTTAAAGCAATATGAAGTTGTGGATTTTTCTGCAGATTTACCACTTGACATGCAACAATCTCTGATCCACTCCACAAAGCCACTTTCAACTAAATCTGGAAATTTTTTAGTTGTGTATTCATATCGATGCCTCTGGAATACAACACCTTAGCTTTAATAAAGGATCGGGAACATTATCACGCCATGAGAACTTATGACATAAAATCGTAAAAGATCACCCACAGGAGGACTACACAGGTGTTTTTAAAACGCAAGACAGCCCCTTCCCATTTGGGTTGTTTCCGATGTTGTTGATTGTGTCGGAAAATAGCATGAGGTTGAAACAGTGTACAATGACAAGTTCCATTCACTCCTCAATGACTGCCGAGGGCCTCTCTTTTCGTTCTCTTGGATGGAGATTTTAATAGAACTTAGTTGTTTTCTCAGAATAAAATTGCAGTACGTAAATGTCAGCTTTGAATATTTTTTCTAGTAAGCATACAGAACTGGCAAAACCAATAGAAACACCCTATTCACAAGTTTCAAAGGTTTTTTAGGAGATCTAGTTTGTAAAAAAAAAAACAAGGTCGTTCTTAAAAAATTTGAATTATTGAATGATCAATTTCCTCCTTTGGCCAACAAAAACCAAGCACGTATCAACATAAATGTGTGGATTGTCTTGGTCTAATTGGAATGTACCTAAAAAAACAAAGTAAAGAAAATATGATCGTAGAAAAAATTAACCTACATAGTCTCGAGGACAGATATGAACTACATGAAAAGAACCAACAGGTTTACACATTGTCAGCAGGAGGATAAATGCCCACTTCCATATCGTTCTCATTCAGGAAAGAATCAAATACATAACAAAGATAAACTATCGTACCGTTATTCGATTACAGTTAATAAATTATCCCCTACTACTACTCAATCTTCCTCCCAATAAGTCTACATCTTAAACCTTAAGATGTCGGATTATCAGAGTGGAATCGACTGGTCTTTCAGATCTGCAGAAACTGTACTGCCTCTAACTCGCCTCTACCTCTCCAGTTCTGTATTCTTTTTGTCCGTCACCAGAGAACAATTTTGAGAATCGATGATCATCGCGTGCGTTCGTCGGAGCTCATCCCTAGTGCGGGCGCAGCTGGAGGGGTGGACAACGCCAAACCTTTTGTTGGTCAATTCCACTCTAGGTCTGTATTCTTGGTCTCCAGGAACCCAGTCCGCCAGGATGCTTTTTTCTTATCAAAATAGTCTTCTAATCACAGAGGACAGCAACAAGCCAAACAACCAAAATCTTTCCCTTTATATTATTGTCAAATTCCCTCCGAATCCGCCGCTCTGCTTTCCTCTTTTTTTTGCTTCTTCTGGGGCTACCACATCCGGTCCGCCTCTCAATGGACTACTTTTTGACTTATCTATCTACATTTATATAACTAATTTCACATGGAACTGCTCTCTCCTTCCTACATCAGAGAGTTGTCACACTACTGGATTAAAGTGCTAAAATTTTCACCCTTCAATTAACTTTTAGGGATTTGTTCGTAAACCACTCATTGATTTGTATAAGTTTGTTCGGCGAAATTATACTCCCCTTTGCCACCATTTTTTTTTTTGATTTTGAACAATTTTACAATTCCAAATGTTCTGTAAGGTGTTCGACAGCAGGGAGATTGAGGAATTTTTAGATGTGGGGGCCATCAAAAACGCTAAGAACTTAAACAACCTAAGCTAAACTATAAACCGAGAGTGATGTCCCCTCATCTGACTCTGTGCCTCCGGTTCTATTGCTTTAGCATAGCATTTTAGATTGCTTTTTTTGTGCACCCTGCAAGATATGAATGATTCTTTTAATCTGAACAGTAAACGGTTTTGATGATGTTATACTATCTCCTTTCCTACTATTTTTTCTGAATGGCATTCAGGCCTCAAAATGATTTCTGTGTTCTATCCCACTCATGTCAGGGTCAATTCTGACTATGTTTGAAATCTGGTTATAAGAGACCTTCGTCCATATCTAGCTCAGGGATTTTCCCTAATCCTAATAAGAGCATCAAATGACATTTTTGAATCAAAGTGAAACGTTTAGGCTTTAAAATATTTGAAAATATTCTGGTCTGCATGGGTCATTAAAGAGTGGCGGACAAGGGGGGTGGCGGTGGTGGGTGGGGCAGTGGCAGAGACGGTTCATCAGGGAGGCATTTCGGCCAACTGGATGTGGCCGGTCCTAGGTATCGTTTCACTATCCGCCGACCCCACACCCGCAATTCTTTGGAGTTCCTTGTAGAACTGTGTTTGCACTAGCGTGGTTTTTTTATGGAAGTCCTGGGCTGTCGAATGGACGAGGTTAAATTCCAATTATTTTCCATCTCATCCCATTATTCCTTTCCTATCTCCACCATCGTCCCCAAAGATCCAACAAGACATTGTTCTGATCGCCTCCTAGGTCCTTCCCATTGGTCCTCTGTATTGGGATCTTTTGGGAGATGGTCCGACGTCACCTGAGTTTTCTACGGCTATGTTAATGGTTTTCTCTTCAGGCCTTTTGCTTAAGGGAATCTGGACCCTCAGTTTATACGGGCACTCTGGTGAGTCTTCTTGATCCGAGAGCAACAAATTTTAAATGGGTAATGATTACCTGCCTGGGTATAGCCTTGATGTTTACCTCGTCTGTTTTCTGTTTATCTCACCATGAACCATGGTTTTTGTTGGCAGCGGTCCGCCAATTTTATTGAGATGTAACCAGAAATATCAATTTTTCAACATCGTGCTTTTTAATTTTTGGAACTCTCATCCGATTTTTGTCCCCCCTCTACTTCCCCCTTCTTTACCTATATGTTTCCCCTTGCATTTTCCCTTTTCCCTTATTTCATGTGGTGTTTACACCGCCCTTTGGGACCATGCATGTCGTAGATTTCTCCAAGAATCCTTCAGGTACGTTATGAGTTACAAGTCCTATGTGGTATTCCTCCCGCTTGGTGTGTATGGTGAAATTTCGTCCTTGCTGGTGTTTACCCCTTACGGGTATAGGTCGCGAGGGTAGAGTATGCTTTATACGCAAATTTTGGGATTTTGGCGTTTCCTAGGGGCTCTTAGTTAGTCACGCTGTGGTGGAGTGTTCGGTGATCGGTGTGCGGGATTGGGAAGGTAATGAGGGCAGGGGAAGAAATATGTGAAGAGAGAGACGGGGTGGGAAGGGGGGAGATGGTTGTGGCGGGGAGACATGAAAGTCGTCTCCACGCTGTCCATGTTTCTTTTCGTATGTTCGGGGGGTGATCCGAACCCATAACTTGGTGTCGTAGAAAGTGCACATATCTTTCTTATATTTCTCGTCATCTCCGCGGTCGTGCTGTTTGTATTATCTCAAAGAAATTTCTAGGCAAGACTCCCTCCGTAGTGCTTCTTGTTTTCTTTTTTACGGGCTTTGTCCTCGTAACAACTTCAACACTTTTGTATCTTATACTTAATAATATTCTTTATAATCTAATATTTACATTAAATTTTCATTTCCATCCATTGAATTGTCTGGGATCTACACATTATTTGTAGACAAGACAAAAAAATAATCCAAACAGAGGTTTATAGGAAGCAAATGCCAGAACACCTTTCTTAGGCGGACAGCTGCCACCCATCCCTGTCATAAAGGCCAATACCAAGGGGAAGTTCCTCGACTGAAAGGAATTGTTCCACTATAGTTGGTTTCCTTCCTCAGTCTGAGAACTTACAAGAGATATTTTTGGAAGGGATACCCCAAATCACATTTAGCAATTTGGCATTAGAAAATGCATACATATACGAGAGAGCATCATTGTTGCCCACACATCCATTGGAGATTCTCTCGCCTTGCTAACAATTTTAAGACAATTGGTATTAAACACAGGACTCACATGGACTGACAGAATTAAAAAACAAATGTCCTCTTTTTATTTCACACATTTAGTAAACAAAGTGGAAAAGTACCTCTATAATTTCAAAACATTGGAATGTCTTATCCATGGACACTGTCCTTAAAAATTTTGGATTCTGGTCCTACTTTGTATATCGTTAGAGTGAGAACAATTGGATCTCATGTTTCACAAATCACGTGAACTCATCTTCTGGTCTCAAAAAACCTTTTATTATCACTAGGGGTTCCTTCAAATGTGGCTCTTGTTAGTGCATTTGTAACCACATGAAGCTGCCTGCCAAAAGTTTTTTTACAGTTTGCCTTGCTTGCCACCCTCACTGACCGATGGTGGAATATATTACCATAATAGGAATTAGATTAACAGGTTTAATAAATGTTGTAAAGTCAATTGTGATGTATCTAATAACAGTGTGGTTGTGGCAAGGAGGTATGTGGGGGAGGAGACTAGAGGCCCTTAAGGTCAGGATGTTTAGACATTAAGGCTCATAAAATTGATACACTATCATCCAGTCTCAAAACTCTCACTGAGTGGTCAGGGAGGAATTAATAATTTTTTCCTTTTGGGGATTGAATCAATTATTTCTAAATCTAGGGAGGTGATCATTCAACCTTCTGGACCGTAGGGAGGCGTATTGGATCTTCACTCTCCAAAAACGCGCTTCCCTATGGGCTTGAACATTGCTGGCAACTAACACATTTTTTGTAACATTTTTGTGATAGACGTATTATGGTGTAATTAGTTTGTAATCACAGATTAAATAAGACAATTGTCATTATATTGGACATTAGATTCTTATCATTATACCTTTGAACCTATGCCTTATCATGCAAATATTATGACATATGTAAGCTTAAATTGTTCTTTGATGTTCTTGTGGATATTACTTCATATTTTATAATGGTTTGTATTTCCCTGTTTTCCTATGTTTAGGTACACACATCTGTGTTATGCAGTATGTATGTGATAATGTCCTTTAAATTTACTTTTCTTGCACATTTTTTAATCATGCTATGAGGTGTTTTTATTTTTATTTTTAATTTTTTTTTTTATACTTAGTTTGTTTTCTTTATCTTTTTTTATCCCTTTTGTTCTTTGTTATATTATCTCTCTCCTTTCCCTTTATTAAGCATTAGTTTAGTTTAATATAGCTTTATTTTCGTTAAAATATGCTTGTCCAGTTAGCACAGGCAATGTATTTTGTTCTGCTGGAATGGTCAATAAAGCTTTGTTATTGTGTTCCTATGTTTGCCCCACATCCAAAATGGCCACACTCACTGCCTTTGGTTATCTTCCTTTTGCCCTTAGATCGGCACTGAGTCGCTCTGTTATGACGTCATCAGGTTCTGATTTTGGCGCGAAAGGCCCCACAGGTAAGGAGGGTATATAAATGGATGTTATCACATTGTGTTTTAATCGAACATCTTGAAAAAGAACGCTGCGACGTTTCGAAATGCATTGGATGGTGGTCTTTTGCCACATTAAAGTGCCCTTTTAACATCATTTTTTTGGTCCTGGTTTCTTCTTCCTGCTCTCCATTTGTTGGCTGGTGGCGCTTTCTTTCCTGTCTCGTCTCCT
>WSYH01003116.1:37788-72412 GCA_036426205.1 Ascaphus truei
TGGTCTCCCTTTTCCCTGTATTGCATTGAGTAGCTGCACAGCCTGCCTGCCTGCCCTACCAGGATGTGAGTATTTGCATATTTTTCAGGGGAACCTGCCAATGAGACTAATGGTGAGTGGGTTGCACCACACACCACCTGTCTTCAGGAGGATAGTACCCATTATATGACACAATAGGTACTATATCAATTGTTAGTACCCTGGTACAGTGGTCTGGCTTATTATCATTTTGAGATATACCTGCATTTGAGCGCTTCAGCTATTTTCCATACTGAGTGTTAAGTCACCCTGCCGGGAGTGAAAGAAATATTCCATTGCAAAGAATGTTTTTTTTCCTGCAAGTTAAGTCTGCTTATGTATCTTGGGAGTAAAACAGGCACCCAAAGTATGAAGAGTGAATGCCATAATACCCAAAGATGAGACTGAAAATTACTGAACTCAAGCAGAAAACCAAATTCTGTTGCTGAAGCGGAGGGATTGCACATAGCAAGTAAATGGTGTAAAGCAAATGCCTTTGCTGAAGCCCGAAAATGGGCAGCTAGCAAGCATTGTATTTAAAGAAATAGAACCCTGGGAATTTAAAATGGCCACCCAGCTGAATTCAAATACAGACACTGTAAAAATAGGGAAGAAAATGTGTTCCTGGTGTAAAGAACCCCAACACACAGAGCAGTGTCCCTTCAGGCCTTTTTCAGATGATGAGAGTGAATGCATGCACCGTAATGCTAATGTTGTAAAACTTACCCAAGGGAAGAAAAAGTCTACAGAGAGGCCTGTGAGAGCTACAACCTCTACAAGCAGAATATGCCCACCTGTATGACTACAACCATTTGGGGTTCTAGCAAATACACTGACAAAAGCTGCAATAGCACCTCCTGAGGTCAGGAAGAAAAATACACCTGATAGCCCCAAAATGGAGGACAAGATGCAGCGTTCCTGGAATGAACCCTACCCCACGGAAGAGTGGCCCTTCCAGTCCGATGCAGAGGAAGACATCTCTTACGGGGAGTCCCACTCACAAAACACCCCAAGAATGGTGGGGGTGCCTGAACTCGGTACGAACCGAAATGACCGCTCCCTATGATGACGAATATGATCGGCAGGAGAAAGAGCAAGAGCAGCGGATCACCGAATATTTCCATCAGCTAATACAGTTGCAAGAAAATCATGGTGGATCCAGTGAAGCTGCTAACATTTCAAATGAAGACGGAGACCCCAGTATCCCTGAGGGGACGGCGTCGTCCAAAACAAAAAGGCGAAAAAAAAAAAAGAAAAGCGGTTCTTCACGTACCGTGGAAGGAACAGACACGTCCACAGATCCTGCGGAGAAAAAGGGGGACCGAGAGGTGCTACATCCTAGGGAAAATGGAGGATGCGTCATGCAAATTACCGAATATCCAGAGGGCCCAAGGCAGAAGTCGGATAACCGAAAGAAGTGTCTGTCTGGTGCCAACAGTGAGGAACCCTCAACCAACCAACCCAGGGAAGCGGAGCCGGAACCAGTGAGTGACGATCCCTTGGTCAGCCCTGAAGATGCCCTGGAAATTGCCAGGCGTGACTGTGATCTGCTCCGGGAACAATTGAAACTTGAGAGGGAAGATAATGCTGAGTTACAGAAGACGGTGCTCGCAATGTACTCTGAATCTGGAACAGAATTGGACGATCTCAAGTCCAAGCTAAATGCTGCAAACACTAATAATGCCACCATGGTGGAAAATCTTAGCCAATCTGATAAAATGATGGCTAAGCTGAAGCGGAATTATGAGGAGGCACTGAAGGAGATTACAGTCTTTCAGCTTGATGTTCACAATCTTCGTGCAGCACTGGATGCCTCACAGCATGAGATCAACAGCGGCTACACAAAACTGGAAGTCTCCAGAAAGGAACTACACAGTCTCGCTGAGGAGCTGGACAGTTCAAAGAAAACTATCCTACATCTTAATTTAACTCTCAAATCTCAGAAGGTGCTTCAGACCCTCAACCTGGAGATGGAAGTCTCACGCCAGGAGACAGCCTGCCTCCATGCAAATGTGCAACAATGGAAGGTGGACTGCAAGGAGGCCCTGAATAGTACAGAGACTGAACAAAGAGAAAATTTAAGATTAAAAAAAGAAAATTCTGAGTTGACAGAACACGTCAAGGGAAAGAATGAAAAGCTGCACGAGCTTAAAGAAATAAATAAACTTTTGGAAGATGAAAAGTTTGAAGCAGAGCACTGACTGCAGAATCAACTGCAAGGTCTGCGTACGCACCTCCAGTATGCCGAGGAGAAGCAGCAAACGCTGCAGGAAGAAAAGCTGCAGGCTGCTAAAGAGGTACAAGCGCTGCAGGAACGTCTGAATACCCAGTACGTCCCCACAGAGCAGTATGAGGAGATAAAGGCCACGCTGCAGTCACCAGAGCATCATTGGAGGCGGAGCTTCGATACCAGGTGACTCTGTATGAGAGGGAGCGGGAGAAGGCCCAGAAACTGGAGCAAGAACTGGAGAGACAGAGAGACTGTTCCATTCCCTTGAGTCAGTACACCATGGAGAAAACAGACGCAGCGGCAACCTTGACGACAAAAATTACAGAGCTCCAGAATATGAAGGAGACACTGATACAGACTCAGAGAAAGCAAAGTGCGCAGATAAATTCCTTGAGAAGACACTTGCAAGATGCACTCAAACAGAGTGAGGCCCTGCAGACAAGTAACTTACAGATTCCTTCAATACGGGAAAAGGTATTGGCTCTGCCCAAGCACCGGTATCCCACAGTAACTAATGCCCGTGAGGACAAGGGTACAGTGAGAGTTGGGGACTCCACGTACATTCAAAACAAGATTACGATGTTTGAGCCACCTAAGAAAGCACTAGCCAAACCTGCAGCTGCCCAACAGGCAACAAACAGAGGTAGGAGTGCAGAATCAAAGCTTGAATAATCCTTAGCTGAAGAAGCTGAAAAGATAGGACGTTCTCTGGAAAGGGAGGTGGAGGTGCAACTCAGTCCCAAAGAAGCTGAACTGGCGACTCCGTTGTGTGGAGGAGGTGCAGAAAGACCGCTTCAAGAGCGGAAAACTCTAAGGGCTAGTCCTAACTGCTCTACAACTGTTGCCATACAGTTTGTCTACAAAAAGAGGGATGCCCGACAAAACGGAAATCTCATGACCGCGCACTCGGTAAAAATACTTTACTTGGAAAAAGTCCTCCTCGAGTGACTGAGGAGTGCTGACCTCAAGCACCTTCGGGAGGAGACAAAAATAAACTGGAGAAAGGGCTCCAATCCCAGCGGGACAGAGAGTTCTCTTCCTCCATCCACTCTCATTCAAGTCACAGAAAGATCTCGAATGAGAGTGGAAGGATGGGCTTTGGCCGTGGTAAGCCTGAGCTTCCCACAAACAAGGGAGGTATGTAACAGGGGACTTATCTCTGTTCACAAATGTGCCTTTAATCCAGCAGTGTTGTGGTTAACTGCTGGTAGGCAATTAACTAACACCACCTGGCTGATTACAGGTGATAGAAAAAGCGTGCCTCTGAGACAGGAAGAGAGACTCCTTAGCTCACATGTGAGCTGAACAAGGAAACAGAGCAGAGGTTCCTGAGTCTCCCAGGCGAGACTGACCGAGAGAACACAGATCTCTGGAGCTGACAAACAAGACTTCTAAACCTGGATGCTGATTATCCGGAGAAAAGGCAGCAACCCAGCAAACAGATAAGACTTTATTTTCCTATGACTTGGGCTGATGAATAGCTTGGGTAGCCACCCAGTTAAAAGGGGCTGGAATATAAGGATACATATATGCCAAAGTGGAGCAGATTTTGTTTGGCTCACTATTTCGCTTATGTTGATTTTTTGCTGTGTTTAAAGCGACAGGCACAATAAAGCCTTGTTTTAATTTCACCTTACAACAGTCTCCATTGTGTACCTCTGCACAAGTCCTCCTACACTATGCCAAGCGCACACAGTCATAGAGAAAGCCAAACAATTAGCATCAAAATTCAAAGTCATCATCATTCTATTCCAGAAGCTTGTTGAACATGCAGCACAGGTGTAGAAGATTGGAGGGGGACCCCCTGTACCATTGCATCTGACCCCTATGGAGGAGAGGGTTAGCTCTAAAATAGCAAGCTCTCAGCTTGTGGGCACGACCTGACATTGTGGACATTGAGGGTGTGGTGAGACCTGGTTAGTGACAATACAGTACATATACAGTATAATACATATTTAATACACTCAATCTCAGGTATACATATCACTTTAGTCTTCCAAGAAATGTTTCATTTAAGCCAGCACATATGTAACTCTGTCTAATATTTAATTTAACTAGGGACTGTAGTTACATATTTTGGCAAGGTAAGTCAGACCAGACACGTCCTAACAGACTGCTGGGGCAGTAAGTAGCTAATCAAAAGTAAGAACATGTTTGAAAAGCAAATATCACTTATATATCAACTGTACAAATATATCATTTTTATATTGGAGTCAGGGATAGCACCACCTAGCTCTAGAAAAACTAGATACTTTGCATATAGCCCTAACATATTATTTTAATATATGCATAATAATTTCGCAAGATAGGGATAACCTTTGATGAGGCATTCCATAACATTGCTTTGTGGTCTGCTTACTGAAGATCAAAATGTTCTAAGATCCTCTTCTCAAGCTCTGTTATTATGATTTAAAATAACAGATTGCTGCAAAATGACTTGATAATAACAAAATATTTGAAATTCAACCCACCATCTGTTTTTTTGTATGCTTTTATGTTTAGCTTTCTTTTTAAAATAAAAGTAAAAAGAACATGTTTATGAACCACCCATGTTAACTCTTGATATGCTGTGTCAAATAATTAAATGTACATTTACTTGGATTTTGGCATTTGAAATTAAGTTCCTTCACAACAACGTTATGTGGATAATACAGCGTTACCTTTGGATAAGGAAGATGTCATATAATATATATTACAGTACAATGCAATATATACCAGGCATATTCCTTCCCAAATGAAAAAATAAATAAATTAACACCTTAGAAGACACAATGGCCGTGAAGGCATGCATTCATTGCCATTTAGGTAACCAAGGCATTAATAAAAACACCCTGACTACCTTTAGTAACCATTTTATCTCATAGTAGTACAACCACTATTGGATACAAAAAGTTAATCCCCACATTACCCCTGGCCTGCCTAACCTCCATAATCCACCCCTTACCCCATCTCCCCAACAACCTTCACCTACAGTAATGGCCAATAGGCCTATTAACCAAATGTAGCTAATAGGGATTAAGCCATAGAATACATAAAATACATTACATAAAATATGTTACAAAGAAATACACGTAAAAAAATATTCACACCACATATAAAAACTATTATTTTAATCCATTGATTGTCCCTGTGGCTACCTAGGACTTCAATTGGGGCCTAGATTGCCATATTCACACTCAATGAACTATACACTCAAATACTGTAAATGTATTACTTAATCCTGCTGGGATGAAGGCCCACTTCCTCATCCTCCAGGGCACTGAGACATACATCCAATAAAGGGCCGATGTCCAACCATAACAATTGTTTAAAATATAAAACCAACAAAGCATTAAAAACGAATCCCAAACAATAAGGAAAAATAAATCCAACCAACTAGGAGAGGGGCAATACGGGATTTGGTAATAACAAACAATGTAGAAGTAATAACAAATATTCAAGTCTGGGAACATTTGGGAAACAATGATCATAAAATGGTGTAATTTGAAATAAATTATCAAAAACCATATTACATAGGTTCAACAAAGTCCTTGCATTTTAGAACGGCAGATTTTAATAAATTGATGAATATTCTACTAGGAATAAATTGGGATGATGTTTTTGGAGAGAAAATGTGGAAGATAAATGGGCAGTCTTTAAAACATTTTTAGAAAAGCACACAGTATTACCTTTTGTATTACCCTTGGGTAATAAATATAAAAGAAACAAATCTAAACCAATGTGACAATATAAACAGGAAAGGGAGGAAATGGTAAAAAATGGGCAGACATTAAGGGGCCTATTCAGGAGCTTTGATAATTGATTTAACGCTTGTTAAGTGCACT
The DNA here is from genome assembly GCA_036426205.1 of Ascaphus truei. Lineage (NCBI taxonomy): Eukaryota > Metazoa > Chordata > Amphibia > Anura > Ascaphidae > Ascaphus > Ascaphus truei. Next base: position 43,861 of record WSYH01003116.1, read on the forward strand.
TTCCAAGTGATTTTGCATGTGTAGCTATTGAGAAAGCTTCGATGACACGTCAAAATTGCTTGTAAATGGCTCTTTAACGAGCGTTAGCAGTCTGGCTCTGAAAAGCTGTGCGGTAGCTCACAAAATGACCTAACGTGCATTTTTTGCCAGCAGCTGCTTTTTAGGTAGCTTAGATATATGCACATTGCACCTTAAACACACATATTTTGTTTCTGCCACCTAAAGTTTGGCAAAATCCAATTTGCAATGCGCATGGGAAGGAGAATATTTTATTTTTACTACAAAGGATTGAAGCTCGTGGTCTTTGGAGAAGATCCACATTCATTTCCGCTCCAGAGAACTCCTGTTTCAATCGTATGTAATACAAATAAAATTACAGCCCAGTTTATTTACCTTATTAGCTAACTGCTAAGGTAATGAAAGGGGTTAAATAACAGTGACCGTTTTGGTGGTGGTAGAGAAGGTGGGTGAAGCTTGTAGTTGCCCCAGCTTGGGTGGTTAGACCTCCCGAGAGCATTGCGTGAAGGGTCCACCCCTTCCTTACTTTACCGCTACCAACCCGGGAGGCCTTACCACCCACCCCAGGCCAAATCCCACTTTTATAGTTTCCCAGTGTGGGTGGTTAGGCTTCAAGGGAGGTAACAACCAGCGGTTACAACCGGTAAGGTAATAAAGGGGTTAACCCCTCCAAGGAGGCCTAACCATCCACTCAGGGCAACTACACCCTTCACCCACACCCTCTACCACCGACACACAAAGTAATGGGATAAAGCCCTATTAGCCATATATGGTTAATAGCACTTTTGTCCTTTGTCTAAAAATCAGCCAACCTATAGTAAATACAAGTTGTACTTAGCGATGCCAGGATGAAGGCTATACTTTTCCTCCTCCTCTTCCATGGCACCAACATTTACATTAAAACACTACTGTAGCTACTGGCCAGGAACCCCTTAATTACCTTAGTGGGTAGTAACCGCAATGGTAATTAAGGGTTAAACCCCGTCCCCCTAGCCACCCAGAAGGCCTAACCACCCTACCCAGGGAAACTACCCCCAAAAATGCAATGATGCACTGTGGTTATCTACGCCCTCAAAGGGGAAAATGGCTTAGATAGCCATATTGGCAAACAATGGACACCCTAAAAAGAAAAATCATAATAAAATAAAATACGATAAATGTGTCTCGTACCCTTGCTGGGAAGAAGGCTCGTCCTCCTTAGCCAACCGCGGCACCAACAACTCTTGACCCATGAAGCAATGAGCCTCAGCTTGAAACACAGCATGATGCTCGAAAGTCAACGATTTTAAGTTTCTTGAACTGCTCAGGAGATATTGACCCCCATCTTTCCGGTCAAATTAGACATAACAGGCCTTATACAACGCCTATGATGTCACATTTGACAGACACATTGTACATCCACCAATCTGATTAGTTGATGTACCATGTGATGCCTTCCATTTTTTGGAGTGATGTGATATCATCTTAAAGGGAGGGAAGAATAACCCTGATTGTATGATTTCCCTCCATTTAAGGTGACGTCACATCACTCCAAAAAAGGATAGGCATCACATTACCATGGGATTGGATTGGTGGATGTACACTGGCGACATACTTTATTCGAGCTCGGCTAGTCCCACGAATTCGGGTATACCCGGGTGTATTGAGGTTTGTGACTGTTTTCTGCCCGAGTGCATTGAGGTATTTTCCAGGCAGGGATTGAAGCATTTTATTCCCGCTGGCTGCAATACTGCACAGTATATATATATATATACTGCATTATAATTCATGAATTTATGCCATCTGGTAGACACGCGAAGCATTGCAGCCTATTAAATCCTAATCATTATCATTTAACAGATAAGCCGCCCGTCAGCCAGGCATGAACCCAGGCTGGGAAGGCAAACGCAACGGGGCTTGTCAGAGGTGAGGAGCGGCGCATTCCAGGTATCTGCCAGGTACATACTGGGTATTTGCTCGAATAAAGTGTGTCGGTGCAGTACCATGTGTTTGTCAAATGTAATAACACAAGCCTTATACAAGGCCTGTCAAGTCTCATTTGACAGGAAGGAGACGGCGAGTCAACATCTCCTTTACCTGTTCAAGAGAAGAAATAATTAAGATGTTAAGAAGAAAACAAAAAAAGAAAGATCTATTCACCAGTGACTCCTTTTCCAGCAACGTAGAATCGTGGACTTCTGCGCATCATGCTGTACTTCAAGATGAGGATCATTGGTTCGTGGGTCAAGAGTTGTTAATGCTGCAGTTGGATGAGGAGGATGAGCCTTCATCCCGGCAAGGGCAAGAAACCTTTGAGTGTATTTTATTTAATTGTGTATTTTTTTTAGGATGCCCATTCTTTCCAATGTGGTTATCTATTGAGGGGCTATTGTTTTTTTTTATTTTATTGAAAATGTGTTTTTTTTAGGTGTGCCGATGTGGCTATCTGTGCCCCCGTGGAGGGCATAGGTAATCACAGAGACAATCATTAGGTTTATTTCTAGTGTTTATTTTTTAATATCTTGTGATATATATTGTATTGTATTGTATTGTATGTCTTTATTTATATAGCGCCATTAATGTACATAGCGCTTCACAGTAGTAATACATGTGGTAATCGAATAAATAACAGATAATATAAATAACAGATGATGGGAATAAGTGCTTTAGACAAACATAACATTAAGGAAGAGGAGTCCCTGCCCCGAGGAGCTTACAATCTAATTGGTAGCTAGGGAGAACGTACAGAGACAGTAGGAGGGAGTTCTGGTAAGTGCGTCTGCAGGGGGCCAAGCTTTATGTATCATGTGTTCAGAATGTTCACAGTGCTATTCGTATGCTTCTTTAAGCACGTGTGTCTTAAGGTGGGTCTTAAAGGTGGATAGAGAGGGTGCTAGTCGGGTACTGAGGGGAAGGGCATTCCAGAGGTGTGGGGCAGTCAGTGAAAAAGGTTTAAGGCGGGAGAGGGCTTTAGATAAAAAGGGGGTAGAAAGAAGACATCCTTGAGCAGAACGCAAGAGTTGGGATGGTGCATAGCGAGAAATTAGGGCTGAGATGTAAGGAGGGGCAGAAGTGTGTAAAGCTTTAAAAGTGAGGAGAAGAATGGAGTGTGAGATGCAGGATTTGATTGGAAGCTAGGAGAGGGATTTCAGGAGGGGAGATGCTGAGACAGATCTAGGAAAGAGTAGAGTGATTCTGGCAGCAGCATTTAGGATAGATTGTAGGGGAGACAGGTGAGAGGCAGGAAGGCCGGACAGCAGGAGGTTACAGTAATCAAGACGGGAGAGAATGAGGGCCTGAGTCAGAGTTTTAGCAGTCGAGCAACAGAGGAAAGGGCGTATCTTTGTTATATTGCGGAGGATAAAGCGACAAGTTTTAGAAATGTTTTGAATGTGAGGGGCGAATGTGAGAGAGGAGTCGAGTGTGACCCCTAGGCAGCGTGCTTGGGCTACTGGGTGAATGATCGTAGTTCCCACAGTAATGTGGAAGGAGGTAGTAGGGTCAGGTTTGGGAGGAAGTATGAGGAGCTCTGTTTTAGCCATGTTGAGTTTAAGGTGACGGAGGGCCATCCAGGATGATATAGCAGAGAGACATTCAGAAACTTTGGTCTGTATAGCAGGTGTAAGGTCAGGTGTTGAAAAGTATATTTGTGTGTCGTCAGCATAGAGGTGATATTTAAACCCAAAAGATGTTATTAGGTCACCTAGAGAGAGAGTGTACAGAGAAAAGAGAAGAGGTCCCAGGACAGAGCCCTGGGGTACCCCCACAGAGAGATCAATAGAGGAGGAGGAGGTGTTAGCAGAAGAGACACTGAAAGTACGATGGGAGAGGTAGGATGAGATCCAGGATAGAGCTTTGTTCCGAATACCAAGAGTATGGAGAATGTGAAGGAGAAGAGGGTGGTCCACGGTGTCAAATGCTGCAGAGAGGTTGAGTAATATGAGCAGAGTGTAATGACATCTGTCTTTGGCAGCATGGAGGTCGTCAGTTATTTTAGTGAGGGCTGTTTCCGTGGAGTGAGCAGTGCGGAAGCCAGATTGTAGAGGGTCTAGGAGAGAATAGGTGTTGAGAAAATGGAGCAAGCGAGAGAATACAAGACGTTCAAGGAGTTTAGAGGCAAAAGGCAGGAGGGAGACAGGTCGATAGTTAGAAAGACAGCTAGGGTCAAGCTTGGTGTTTTTGAGTAATGGTATGACTGTTGCATGTTTGAAGGAGGATGGAAAGGTTCCAGAGCAGAGGGAGGAGTTAAAAATGTGTGTGAGCGTAGGGGTTATAGTAGGAGCAAGAGGTTTTAGGAGATGGGAGGGAATGGGGTCAAGAGGGCAAGTGGTAGAGGGAGAAGTGGCGATCAACAGCGACACATCCTCCTCTGAGACAGTGTAAAAAGAGTCAAGGAAGGCAGGAGGAGAGTTAGGAAGAGGTGTAGGATGGGAAGAAGAAACAGAGGGGATGTTCTGACGTATGGATTCCACCTTTTCCTTAAAATAGTCAGCAAAGTCCTGAGCGGAGATGGAGGAAGGAGAGGCAGCTGAGGGTGGTTTGAGTAGAGTATCAAAGACAGAGAACAGTCGGCGTGGGTTAGACTTGTGCATGTTGATTAGTGCAGAAAAGTAGGCTTGTTTAGCTTGCGAGAGGGCAGAGTTGAAACAGGATAGCATAAATTTGTAGTGAAGGAAGTCTGCGAGAGTGTGAGACTTCCTCCAGAGGCGTTCAGAGGAACGAGTGGAGGAACGCAGCATGCGTGTGTGGGAATTTAGCCAGGGTCTAGGGTTAGAAGGGCGAGTGCGGCAGAGAGAAAGTGGGACATGTAGATCCAGAGAGGAGGACAAGACAGAGTTGTAGTTCCTGACCAGGTTGTCGGGGTCTGTAGCAGAGCTGAGAGAGGAGAGGGAGGAGCGTAAAGTGGACTCAAAGTCAGGTAAGTGAATAGAGCGCAGGTTTCTGCAGAACTGGGGTGTAGATGGAGGTGGAGAAGGGGAGAAGCGAGATAGAGAGAATGAGATGAGATGATGGTCAGAGAGAGGAAAAGGGGAAATGGAGAAATCGGAGAGAGAGAAGTTCTTAGTGAAAACCAGGTCTAAGTAGTGGCCATCCTTGTGGGTGCTGGCTGCAGTCCACTGTTGAAGGCCAAAAGAAGAGGTTAGAGAAAGAAAGCGGGAAGCCCAAGGGAGAGAGGGGTCATCAATGTGGCAATTGAAGTCCCCAAGGAGAAGAACAGGGGAGTCTGAGGAGAGGAAGAAAGAGAGCCAGGATTCAAAGTGAGAGAGAAAGGCAGAAGGGGGATGAGTAGAGGTAGGTGGGCGATAGATGACCGCCACATGAACAGGGAGAGGAGAGAAAATCTGGACAGTGTGAGCCTCAAAGGAGGGAAAAGCAAGAGAGGGAGGAATAGGAAGGGTTCGGTAACGACAGAGAGAGGAGAGCAGGAGCCCCACGCCTCCATCCCTGCCATCAGGGCGCGGAGTGTGGGAGAAGGAAGGCCACCGTAGGAGAGGGCAGCTTCCAGAGCAGAGTCAGACTGAGTGAACCAGGTCTCAGTTATAGCAAAGAGAAGCAGGGAGTGAGAGAGAAAGAAGTCATGCACAGAGAGGAACTTGTTAGAGAGGGAGAGAGCATTCCAAAGGGCACAGGTGAAAGGTAGTGAGGAGGGAGTGTGGCAGGGGATGGGTATGAGGTTGGAGGGGTTGACACCAGAAGGAGTAGAGGTTGCAGTTGGCAAGCGAGGACGAGCGCATGTAGGAATAAGACAGGGACCAGTATTGGGAGAGATATCCCCAGAAGCAAGGAGGAGAAGCATGGATAAAAAGAGAATGTGTGAGGATGATTTGTAAGGGTGTTTTTAGTGCAGGGGATATAGCCGTGTGGTGTCAGAGGACGCAGGTAAGAAAGGAGTTCATGTGAACAGAGAAGTGGTGAAGGAAGGAGAGATGGAGATATATGAATGGAGTTAGAGACATACTGAGGCTGGTAAAAAGAAGTGCATAATTTGAGAAGAAGTGAAGTCACTGCAAATATAAATGGTAAAGGCAGCATCACAGCAGTAATGATGCAGTCTGGTATTGATGATATCCTCCTTTCCAGCGTAGTTCAAATGCAGGAATCAGGGCCAGATGGGGTGTCCACATCTTCCTCACTTCTTCAGAACTTCCTTTTAAACTTCAGTTGTTCAGTAGTCATGCCACTTATAATGGGCCACTTGGATATGGGCTGCAAGCAGACTAGCTGTTCTGACTGGGTTTATATAGGCCTAAAAAGTCACCTGACAATGTTGTTCTGTCTGCTTAATTAGCACATCTGAGGCACATTCAAACAAATGGTTTTCTACACAGGGTGTTCCCTGCCTAGGTTGCAACACTTAATTTGATTAGGGGTAGACAGAAAACAGCATTCAAATATGGTTTTTACCTAGCATTGGATCACTTGCATATACTATATAATACACACAGCAAAGGCTTCAATGATGATTTAGAGATGGTTTTTACCTAGCATTGGATCACTTGCATATACTATATAATACACACAGCAAAGGCTTCAATGATGATTTAGAGATAGTTTTTACCTAGCATTGGATTCAAGGTATATTACCTGTTATTTGAATTAACATCATACTGTAGGTGAAGAGATCAGCCATGATATAATTCTGTATGGACTATATATATTTTAAGTCTGGTAATCATTATAATTCTAGTGTATGTATCACATGTATTACCATTACTTGTATTAGTCAATATTGTATTGATTCAGTGAGAAATTAATATATTGCTATTTCTCCTATATTTCCAGTACCAGTATTCTAGTTGTAAATATTCCTGCTACTTGTATTATTCTTTTGAATAGTCTAAGTGTTTTCTTTTCAGAGTGTTTAGCATATTTGTTCCAATTGGACATTATTCCATACACATGTTTCCCCAATTGGGAGTGGGCTCTTGTGGAACTATTTAATCCTATGTGGAGGGACTATTTTCATATGTCATTATACCCCTGAAGAAGCGGATCACGCGAAATGCGTAGGGTGACATCACAGACCCTGCGTCCTCGCGTTCTATCGCGCATTCTAACAATCCCCTGGCATCGTGGAGCTGAGGCGCCAATGCAGACATCTGCCTTCACCATCAGCAGCATCTCGCGAGAGCGAGAGTCTGAGCAGACCACGGAGAGGCACCAGGGCCGCGAGCACGAGAGGTCTGACGGCATCAAGCGACTCCCCAGCAGACGGAGATCCGCTGGAGCCACCCAGCTGGTCTGAGTAGGAGACGGAGGAGCACCCTTGCAAGATATCTGCACCGGAGAGACTGTCATTCCTAGTTGATGTTGCTATTTCTATGCGCCTGTCCTACCTGCTTTTTGTAAGTAGGATTCTATAAGAGCCTGACGCAGGAGCTGTGGCAGTTCATGTTTTTAACTGTTTTTTGTTTGTCATCTGTATTAAATATTCCCATGTTTAATTGTTTGCTTTAACACTCTGATTTCTTTTACCAACCAACCCCTAGAAGTTAGGGATCCAATTTATTAATTGTATTACACTATGTTGTTGTGTTCCTTTATCCACATGTGCTGACTGACGGTCGGAATCCTTCATCTCCTCTCCGGAGGCGAGCGCAGTCATTTGGGAATCGTATTCAGCCTTCCCTATCACCTCACGGTTGTATTCATCTATATTGTATAATTAATGTTTTTGTAATATATATATTTGTGTTAATCACTATTTATGTATGCAAGGGCGCCACTATTTTTTCTACTTTCGAATGTCTTACTAACTTAGGGTGGTTAGTTCTAGTAGGCAGCCCCAAATATTTATCACTGTTTGAGTGTAATTAATTCACTCAATTATAGAATAGCGCTACACACTCACACGACTTTTTCTTTTCAATAGTGTATTACTTTTTACAATCACATATGAGCAAAATAACTATTATCCATATTTGGCTAAAAGAGCTTTTGCCCATTTGTGTGTGTGTGATGTGAGTAGAGGGGGTGGGGGTTTGTGATAGTTGCCCCGGCTAGGGTGGTTAAGCTTTCCGGGTGGGTTGCGGGAGGGGTTTATCTCTTAGTTTCAATATCGGTTAATACCCACTAAATTGATTAAGGGGTTACTGGCGAGTAGCTAGTGTTTTTAGTGAAATGTAGCACCAAGGAAGAGGATGAGTAGGACGGCCTTCATCCTGGCAGAGGTAAGTACTACTTTTATTTACTATATATTTGCTATACATTGGTTTATTTTTAATATTTAGTGGGTAAATGTGCTATTATACAGATATGGATTAAATGGCAACTGTATTTTGTTTAGTATTGTATTTTATACAGTATTGCACTGTATTGTTTATTTGAATGGGCAAAGCGCTATTGTCAATATTTGGCTTTAAGCACTTTTGCACATTATCTGTGGTGGTGTTGGTGGTAGAGGGGGTGGGCGAAGGCTATAGTTGCCCCAGTGTGGGTAGTTAGACCTCGTGGGAGTGGTTAGCCCTTTAATTACCTTAGCAGTTGTAATGTCCACAGTATCCTTAGATATAATGCATATGTTCTGTACAGCCTGACCTACAAGTATACAGAATTGAAATTTTATGAATACTGTCTACACCTCGAATTAACTGAGTGCACACTTTAGGGGCTACACTACCCATTTTGCCACTCAGTGGAGATTCTTTTTGAACAGGGCTCTTTTTTCTGACTCTATATCCTCTTTCCTTAGTTCACCTACTCCATCCTCACTTACCTCTCAGAGGTTGAGTGGGTATCATGCCTCTAGCTCCTAAGATCTTATCTTGCATTAAAAGAGGAATGGATGGGAGGGAAGTAAACATGATTATTCCCCTCTATAAAGCATTAGTAAGACCACACCTTGAAAATAGAGTAAAGTGTTGGACACCACTCTGTTAAAAAAAACATTATGGAACTAGAAAACGTGCAGAGAAGAGCCACCAAATTAATAAAGGGGATGGAAAATTTACCACACCTGGTAAATTGATATTGCATTGTTAATGTATAACATCTTAAAAATGTGGTAACACTTTTCCTTTTACCAAGGGCGATATTAACTAAATGTTGATGTATCCGGCCCATAGTATAATTGATGCATTTTGTTATATGGGTAGATTGGAGCTCATCTAATTATTTTTTTTGGCTAAACATTGCATAAACAATATCTCATACCAGCTTAGTTTAATCATGGAAAGAAATAGTAAATGTAAATATTTCTTAAACTCTACAATACGGTATGTAATATGGGTATCCAAATGTTGTCTGTATATTCTGTATACCACAAACAATTACATTATGTCCACTTTTAGTAAAGAAAACATGTAATGCATTTTCATTTTGTTTACTCAATGTAAATAGTGTTTGGTCCAAAAGGAGCATCAGGCATATGTTGATCCACCACTATTTTCTATTGCAATTACAGTAACTAAACAGTAATACAACCAGACACAATTTATTTTTGACAAAACTAGACAATTTAATTAATCATTGGATGTGTCACTTTAAAATGTCATTAAGGCGACTACAGTATGTAGAGTGTCTCTTTCTAAAACAGACAGAATTAAAGATCTTGATCTTGGGGGTTTGTGTCATAACAAAAATTAAAAACAACGAAATCAAATGTAAAAGTATTTACTCTTCTGTGGCTAATCTTAGTTTACAGCACCTATCCTTTTTCTTTTTATTTGAGTGCATGACCTTTTGTTCACATTTGATACTATAAATGTTATTGCACTATCTTGTCCTTCTTTTTGTCCACATATTTGCTGATCTCCCATTTGATGCACCTGGATACAGTTTAAAGACTAGAGATTAGTCTCTCAATGCCAGTTATCCCTTTGCTATATCTGAGTGGGATGTATTTATTCCTTCATTTTCCTTTTATCTTAACATATTGCATTATATTGTTTTCCATTTTATTTCATACCCTTGAAACTTTGCACTCTGAGATCTGTATCCATGCCTTCCTTGACGTTATGAAAACATCATTTTTTCTCAGAGTGGCACACTTTCTGGAGGTTGTATATTTATTATTTTTCCATTGGGAATTTATTCATTTTCATATATTGTATGATTTTTTCACTCGTACATCTATACATTGCAGACTTTTCACCTATTTCACTTAAATAAGGGTAAATTCAACGCAAGCAAATTATTGTGCTTGATCTCATCTACACATTAAAAATAAAAAATTAAGAACAATATAACGCGTGGAATGTAACTACTGCCCATTAGATTGTGAACAGAGTGAGAAATGCCCCACAATGCCTTTACACAGAAACACACACATCTGTTAATATATGTGCGCACACACACACACACACACACACACACACACACACACACACACACACATCAACACACCACAAGGCACACACACAAACCCCAAACACACACACACACACACACACACGTGTTTATACATATATGTTTATATGCATTATTTGTTATTTATATGATTACAACATGTATTACTACTGTGAAGCGCTATGTACATTTATGGCGCTATATAAATAAAGACATACAATACAATACAATACAACATATATTTACATTTTTGTACGATAGTTAGATAGATAGATAGATAGATAGATAGATAGATAGACTCTCTTGTTCCGCGTGTGATGCTAAGTGACTATTTTACACCTCAAGTCATAAATCACATACTGCACAGGGAGAGGGATAGGTTTCAGTCACAGATAACATTCCAAGATGCACGTTTTTAAAGTTAAACCTTGCTTGCTTTATCCATTGTAATAACGCCGGAAGAGATAAGTGTATCTCGAAAGCTCACACAAATAAAAGCATTTTGTTAGCCACAGAACTGTATCTTCTATTCATTTTTGATTATATATATAAAATAAAAAGTATCCTCTATTTGTATTTACAGTATATTGATCGAGGGGACATGTTTGACTTTACATGTTACGTGACGCCATCCACTGAATTTCCTCATACAGTATATACTATAATATTATAGTAATCATTTTTAAATGTTCCCAGAAAGGCCCCTTATTTAAGACTTGATTAAACTTTATGTATACTTGCTGAACATTACTGTACTTATAAATGTTTCCTTTTAATCACCTGCACAACACCACCCCAACCCCTCAGAATCCTCACATCCCTTTCATGATAATAAACACATCAAAGACCTGTGTTGAAAAATACTATTTTTATTTTAATTAACAAAATATATTTTTATAAACTCACCAACCCACTCCACTCCAACCACTCACACAAAACCCCCACTGTCCCCAAAACACTCACCAAACCTCCCCCCATACTGTCCCCAGATTACTCACAAACCCCCTCCCCTGCACAACCCCCAAACATTCTCAACCACCCCCACAATAACCTCACAATCTCTCCCCCCCATACTATTCCACAAATCCCTCAACAACCCCATCACCCCATACTACTCCCCAATTGCCTCACCAACCTCTTTCACCTCAACCAAAAAGCTTTACTTTGCTGGTGCTGCCTGCCTGACCTGCTTTATTTACAGTTAACCTGTAGGGGAAAGACTACATTATTGTGTTCTAAGTATATATAATAAGTATGGATAATAAACATATACTAAATGTTTTGTTACACTGCATACTGGTGTATTTACTTTATTGTATACACTACCTGACTGTAAGTATATATTGTATGATTTACAGTCGCCCGATCTAGCTCTTCCTCTGTTACTGTCCAGAAATTGTAATATAGAGAAAAACTTGTCAGTAGTACCGTTAAAGACAAACAATACCTGTTGTTAAAAATAACACACACTCTATTGTCCACATGTAGACATTTTGGAGATATATATCGCCCCCCCCCCTCTCAAATAATAAAAGGGTTCTATACCAGTGTATAGAAACTCTATAGGGTTAAACATTTAAACATTATAGGGTTGATAATGATGAACATGTGCAATGTATCTCCCCACATCCCCGGAAAAGGTCTCATACTGATTTAAACAGTGTTAAAATCCCATAGTATGGCCCATGGGCCAAGTCATGTTGCACTGGGCAACTTTCCAGAATAGGGGATATAAAGTGTGCACATTAAAAAAAAAAGTGTTGCCGTAGTGTGGAGGCACACTTTGGTGGCAAGTCAAGCTGCATGGGTGTCCAGCAACAATGGTGATATTCCCAGTGAAAATAAAGGCAAGTCTAAGCTAAAGAGGGGTGGTTCCCCCCCCTCCAACACTTAGTACACACATCATGCATTGTCTTCCTCAACATGTTATCTACAAAGACGTGATTGGGGCTACATGGAATGCATAACTCATGGTAAGTGATAATCTGTATTTGTGTGTGGCAACTGTATTTTTCAAGCCATTTCCAGAAAAAAAATCAAAAACAGGTTTGTATTTGTTCAATTCATTGTAGGTTTTAATATCCGTTTAAAGGGTATCACACTTATTGTGATTTGTCATATTGGTGCTTTAAGGATTTCCACTAAGTATCCTTTTGCTCTGTGTTTTTACTACAGGGGGACAATGGCCTTGCCAGAACTTTATTCAAAGAGTATAATGCAGATAATTATGCCCTGAAACCTTGGGTGGAAATTCCGTGACCCAAGTTGATTGACATAGAAATGTTACTTCTATACCACAGCCATCATAATGTATTGTTTGGGATTCATTTGAATTTTTTAGTCTTTTCACGTGCATTATGGTTAGTGAATTTCTCTATGTGCTGAATATTCTATAGTTTTTATTAGCATCTGATCTCTTAAATACACTTGTAACAGGGACTTATCCCTGTTGAAGAAACTACTTCTAAATCCAGCAGGGAGCTGGTTAAGTGCAGCCAGGCAATTGACCAGAATCCACCTACCTAATTTGGACAGGTTTAAATTCATGCTGAAACAATCCAAGAGAGATTTTCCTCAGCAAACAACAGTGCTGACAAGAGGAGAGGGTCTTGAATGCACAGGAGGACTGTGTGTTGATAGCAAGACACATGGGGACCAGACCTCTTTCCTCGACACAGTGGACCCAGCAACCTGCTTGAGGCTGGACCCTCAAGCACACCAAGACACATGAACACCACTGACCTGAAGGGCCACCTGATTTAAGGTACCGCTGAGACTTTGGTGTGATAAGTGGGTGAGGACCTTTCCCCCCCTAGCCTTGCAGAGAGGGAATGGGGAAGTAAGTTAGGCCCTTACAAAGGGATAAGTGTATGTTGTTTTTGTATAATTTTTTTTGCTGTGCTGTTTAAAGGGGACAGGATCATTAAGGCCATATGTTAATTTCACCCTAAACGGTCTCCATTTGCATACCTCTGCACACATCTCTTATAACACTCTTGTCTGTGTTTAATTTTAAGGAACAAGGCCAGCTACAGATACGCTTGAAGCTTGCAACTCAAAGTCAAAGTGAGGGAACTTTCCTCCCAACACTTTGTACATGCATCTTGCCCATCCTTACTGCACCGACACACTTTATTCGAGCAAATACCCGGTATGTACCTGGCAGATACCTGGAATGCGCCGCTCCTCACCTCTGACAAGCCCCGTTGCATTTGTCTTCCCAGCCTGGGTTCATGCCTGGCTGATGGGCGGCTGATCTGTTAAATGATAATGATTAGGATTTAATAGGCTGCAATGCTTCGCGTGTCTACCAGATGGCATAAATTCATGAATTGTAATGCAGTATATAAATATGTACTGTGCAGTATTGCAGCCAGTGGGAATAAAATGCTTCAATCCCTGCTGGAAAATAACTCAATGCACTCGGGCAGAAAACAGTCACAAACCTCAATACACCCGGGTATACCCGAATTCGTGGGACTAGCCGAGCTCGAATAAAGTGTGTCGCCAGTGTATATTCCTGGACTCCTCATCTTCAAAGACAAGACTTGCAGTATGTGAGATGCCAAATTTCTAATGGTTTGTAATAATCTGTTCAAGTGCAAATGAAGCATTGTAGGTTTTAATATCCGTTAAAGTGTTAGCTGTTTCTCGCTTATTGAGTTTGATCAAATTGGCGCTTTACGAGCCTTTTCTAAGTATCTGTTTGATCTGTGTTTTTCATATTGGGTGATGATGGCAAGTTCAGAACTGTATTTATAGAGTAGAATGCAGATAATTATTGCCAAAGAACTATAGGGGAAATTTCCAAACCCGAGTGGATTGACGTAGAAGTGGAATCTCTATACCGCGGTCATCATAACGGGATGTTTGTGGGTATCGCAACTGGGAAAACAGTTGGATTGTCGAGTCTTTTACTGTGTTTTTCTTAGAGTTTTTTTTATTTTAGTGAAGACCTCTGTGTGGTGAATGTTCTGTTGCTTTTTATCATCATCTGATCTCGTGTCTGTTTGTAATTTTAAGGAACAAATGTGTCTACAGATATGCCTGAAAGGACTCATCTTATTTTAAAGGATATTTATTTTGGGGATTTTAAGAATTAGGTGAGAAATATTTTGGTATATTATTTACCACTAATACAAATCTGTAGTACAGTTTCTGCTTGCTGTGTATGTGATTGATGTACTATGACTTGATTCAACAATGATAGCCTTGTGATTCCCTTTAAAGAAGCAAAAAAACCTTGCTTTGCTTTGCTCTGCTTGAGAAAAGTATTTAGCACTGCTTGTTGTCTATGTGTGTAAATGAAAATGTCTCCTGCTATTTTCTTTTTCCATACAGAATTTTAGCGCACTCTATAAGAAATGTTACATTGATTTGATATAAACTTTATTGGTTTCTTACATTAACAGCACACATTATGGTTGGCAAACACTGATGTAGTGTAATTGAAACATATTTACCGTACTGTAGCACTAACATCTCAAAAACCTAATAACTTTACCCTTTACACAAAAAAAAGGTAAAACAACCCTGTATCACTGAAGCTTTGGTACAATACATAGCAGGCTGCAATAATGCGCTCCACTCGTCCCTCTTCCCTTAAGCAAGTGATTTCTTTCTAGCCACTGTAGCCGGAAGAATAATAGGAACTCACCTGTGTCATAGTTATCTGGCTGACCCTCCCACTCTCTGCCCTTTGACCCCCAGAATGCCCCTGCCTGAGCTGGGTGTGAATTGTCTTCGGCCTTTTTATTAAGTGTAACGGGTTTCCCCCCCCCCCAATCTCACATTGGCCCGGGTACTTTAATAACCAACCCCCATTACATGTGTGTTTGGTGGTGCACCTGTAGGCAACAGAACTCCTGAGTCTCCCGCTTGATGGTATTAGGGGATATTCAACAGGATAGGTATCTGAGGTAGTGGGTGCGAGTTCAACTTACATCATGTGCAGCGCCTCCACCTCATCAGGGTCTATGCTTCCGCAGGGAGATGGTCCTGGTGAGGAACTCCTTCTTGGTGGTGCCATCCACTGCTGAGTAATTTCACACTCACACAGTGGGGGTATCATTAACAAGGTCATCTTTATTGTAGACGGTGATGTAGCAGACTGCCCCATGCAGCTGCCGGCTCTAGCCGCGCATCGCTCCGTGCTGTCCCTTCGCCAGGTACGCCCTCCTGAATTGAAGTGGGATCCCCTCTTCTCCTAGGGAGATCCTCTCTGTGCCAGGTACCTGGACACAGAGTGGCTTAGACAGGCTGATTGGTCAACCTGGACCGCTAGTTACGTCACTAGGGTCACAAAGTGTTCCTACAATCCCTTATGCAGGACATACAACTTCTTCACAGCTTTCCACAGCTGCCAGAACACACTGTTAGAATACTGCTAGAACACACTGCTAGAACACTGCTAGAACACACTGTAACTAACTGTGTTGTGCCTTATATACTTCAGGAGGCAGGCGCATCCCTGATGTCACTATCCAGGGACTCAGAGCATACAGCCACTCCCCTTCATACATAGGGCACATCACCATTGGATGAGGGAAAACCTCCATAACTACTGCTGGCATACCTGTTCTTACCAGGACTTACTGCCAACAGAGAGGAAAGCTATATACCATTATTATGCATGGCTATATAAGCTTAAAGCAATACATTTTAAAATATTCTTGCAATACACTAAATACATACGTGTACAGAACCGTTATTACTCCGTCTATCCTCTGCCTGTGTAATTATTGTGAAACCATACATTTGAATACATTTTTGTAATACACTAAGGCCTTATTCAGTAAAGGTTGATACAAATTATCTCCATGGCATTTAAATCGACATTTTTTGAGCATTGCTATCACGGTATTCAGCAAGCCTTCATTACCGTTCATAGCAAAATTTCCAAAACGAGCTATTTGCTGTCAGCGATAGCATCGACCCTCTGAAAAGGCCTGACCCGGCGATACATTTCTGCTGCAGAGAGAGCTGCACTGAGAGAGCCGCCTCTGCCAGCGAAAATCTCGCCCGCAAATTATGTTTTTTAATATACATTTCTTTCATAGTGTAGATGTGCAGGGGGTCTTCAGAGCTGAACCGCGTTGGTTTTATGTCCGGGAACCCCCTGCTTCCCCAGATACAGACCTCTTTATGGGGTGCCGGTATCTCCTAAGCTTTGAAATGTCCCGGTCACGTGACGCGGGACATTTAAATGTAGAGGGATACTGGCACCCCATAATGGGGCCTGTATCTTGGGAAGCAGGGGGTCCCCGGATATAAAACAAACGCGGTTCAGCTCCGGAGACCCCCTGCATATCTACACTATGAAAGAAATGTATATTAAAAAATACTTAATAAACATCAATACACGCCCCCCGTGCCCCCCCATAATGTAAAACCATTATTTATTTTTTAACATACAGGATTCATACCCCAGACCTACTGTAGTCCCCGGTGGTCCCGACGGGTGTCCGCAGGCCCCACAGTGCTCCACGGGGTCTGGTGGCCTACGGGTGCAGAATAAGGATAAAAATACGCAATAAAACAATGGCATCATTAAAGCATTGCATGAAACCAACAAAAACATTACTTCAAAAAGAGCACACCCAAAGTATTTTATTTGAACACTACTGAGTTGCACCTCCAACATAAATAAACAAAAACGGTATTTACTGTATGTAAAAGGTCATGTTTTCATTAGTTTGTCACGGATTACTCCAGTGCACAGTTCTCAGATGCCGTATTAGTCGATTAATATTATCTATTATAATCTTGAATTCTGTAGTACAGATAATACTTCTTTCCAAGTGCATTTAAAATAGTGCTTCTTAAATTGTTCTTTATACTGTAGCCTTCTTCCCATGTGAGTCATTAAATCGATGTGTCTGTGCCTTGCAGCATGTAGCATGTCTTTCCAAAGTTTCCCTGAGTATTTTGGAAAGGTGGATGTCAACTGTTGGATCCCCAGTGACTTCGATACAGGTGCATGAACACCTGTTCAATTACTGCAGGTGTGCTTTGGAAAATAAGCACAGGTAACTGCTCTGGGATTCCACTTTCTTAAAGGTCAATCTCCGTAGCATGATGGGTCATAGCCACAATTTCATTATTGCTGAATGAGTTGGATGGTATGTACAGACTTCCCTGAATCTGGGTATTGGTTAGAAGTACATGGGGGGAGGAGAAGAGGCTACCTCCAAATTATATGATTTCTCTATGACAATCCATTTTCTGTGGGACTATATATACAGTACAGCTGACATCTTTCTATTAAGTTAAGAAAGTTGATCACTTCTTATTGGCTGAGGAAATATGCGGATGTACAATACAAGGTTTTAATGTTGGTTACGGCTGACTTGTTGATTTGGAATCTATTGTGATGAGGTGTCAAAAGTGCAGGTTATTGATAAGTATCATAGTAAAATACTTGTATATATTTGACTATAAAGGTGTAGCTACCTGTTCTCTCCCATTTGGTGAGATGAATTCTGCACATAAGCCCATCACATCCCCCGACGCGGTCTGCAGCAGACTTAATGACCCATCAGTATAACACAGCGGGGGTCCCTGCATTTGAATGGGACTCCCGCTGTGTGAATCCTACTGGGTTTCAGCTGTCTGTAAGAGATGCGCAGGGATAGACTGAATAAGTCACTCTACCAGCACACCTCTAACAGGTGATCACAGGACTTTTATTTTAATAATAAAGTATTGTAGCAAGGGGTCTCCAGAGCTGAACCGCATAGATTTCAGGTCTGGGTACCCCCTGCTTCCCGAGTTACAGGCCCTGGTATGGGGAGCCGGTATCCCCGGCCATGTTTAAATTCACCCGTGTCACGGCCCACGTATAGCAGCACCCCATAACGGGGCCTGTAACTCGGGAAGCAGGGGGTCTCTGGACCTGAAATCAATGTGATTCAGCTCCAGTGAACTCCTGCTACAATACTATGTTATCAAAATAAAATAAACAGCTTAATTACCTTAGCGGCTAATCGCTAAGGCAATGAAGGGTTTAAGGCAGACTACCAGGTTTATTGGGGGCAAAGCGGGGGAGTGAAGGGGGTAGTTGGCCCAGGGTGGATGGTTAGGCCAACCGTGAAGGTTGTGGGATGAGTTAACCCCTTCATTACCATAGTGGTGGTAACCTCGCTACCCACCCAGTAGGCCCAACCACCCACCATTGGCCAAGTAACCACGTCCCCCAATACCTTTCCCCTAATAAACATTAAAACCTACTTCCTACCAATACACAACCCACCACAAAAATACAAGAATACATAAAAAGCAAACACATTAAAACAAAATGCCAATAAACCAATTGATTGTCACAGTGGCACACCGTTGCCCTATGGGCATGGGTTGCCACAATGCCAGTCAATATGCAAGCTGAAAATAAAAAAAAACAACCACCAAATTAAAAAGACATTACATTTTAAACATAAAAAACATAAAAAAACAGTGGCACACAACTGACTGGCCACTATGCCAGTCGATATGCAGCCTGCAAATCCCAAATACAAGCAGCAGCAACAGCAGCAAAAAAAGACAGTTCAATTTAAACAAAAAAAATGCCAATAAACCAATTGATTGGCACAGTGGCACACCGATGCCCTATGGGCATGTGTTTCCATTATGCCAGTGAATATGCAGCATGCTCCTCAACAGCCACGTTCCTCCGTTTTTTTCTTCTTTATCTTCATCTGTTAATTGTAATCCAGTTGGCGTTTTTCTTTATCTTCATCTGTAAACTGTAATTCAATCGGGGTTCTTCTTTATCTGCATCTGTAAACTGTAATCCAATTGGGGGAAGATGTTGTCTCGTCGGCTTCTTGTCATCAAATGAGATGGGACAGTCCTTAAGTAAGGCTTGTGACGGCACATTGGACAGACAAATGCTTTCCAACCAATTCGATTTTTTTTTAAAGCATGTGACGTCATGTAAAGGCTTCCCTCCCTTTAATATGACGTCACCCAAAAATAAGATGGCTTCCATCACATGGTGCTAGAACCGATTGGATTGGGAGATATAACATGTGAGGCATCACATGGTTGTAGTAAACCATGTAACAGCGTAATTTTTTTAAAAAGGATGTGTCAATCAATTGGATTATTGGCATTTTTTTGTTTAAAATGTAATGTCTTTTTAATTTGGTGGTTGTTTTTTTTTATTTGCAGCTTGCATATTGACTGGCATAGTGGCAACCCATGTCCATAGGAAATCAGTGTGCCACTGTGTAAATCAATTTGTTTATTGGCATTTTATTTATGTGTTTGCTTTGTTTTTATTCTTGTATTTTTGTGGTGGGTTGTGTATTGGTAGGTAGTAGGTATTTGAATGTTTATTGGGGTAGAGGGGTTGAGTGAAGAGGGTATTTGGCCCAGGATGGGTAGTTAAGCCTACTGGGTGGGTAGTGAGGGGGGAGGGGTTAACCCCTTCATTACCATAGCGGTTACCACCACTATGGTAATGAAGGAGTTAACTCCTCCCGCAACCTTCGCTGTAGGCCTAACCACCCACCCTGGGCCAAGTTCCCCCTTCACTCACCCCCCATGCCCACAATAAACTTGGTTGTCTGCCTTAACCGCTTCATTGCCTTAGTGGTTTGCCGCTAAGGTAATGAAGCTGCTTTTATTTTGATAACATAGTATTGTAGCATGGGGTATCCACAGTTCCGGAGACCCCCTGCTACAATACTGTATTATTAAAATAAAATAAAAGCCCCGCAATCACCTGTTAGAGGCGCTCAGGTAGAGTGACTAATTCAGACTATCTCTGACTGCGCGTCTCTTACAGACAGCAGGAGCCAGGTAGGATTCAAACAGCGGGAGTCCCATTCATATGTAGGGACCCCCACTGTGTTAATCTGTTGAGCCATTATGTCTGGCCACTGGAATCTTGAGACACAGGAGAGGATGCCATGAGGTTACCGAGCGGCTAGCGGGAGAGAACAGGCCACTACATCTGTATTTATCTATCAATAATCTCATTGCTACCTGAGTACCCATAAATATGGTGTTTTATTTACTTTGAAAAAAAGGAAAAGATTGTTTACAATAAAAAATACAGGAAAATCTTGTACAAACGTACATTATTAATATTTAATATTTTTTTTCCCGTCAAATTGAGATTAAAAAAAATAATGGGAAATACATTTGTTTGAAGTGTTTACTTTAATTTTCACTATAAAGGAATGAGTGTTTGTAATTCGGAACACAAGAAGGCATAAGTGATCTATCTCGTCACATGGCTAGCAGTACTCACGAAGGAAATGTTTTTGGAAGAAATATTGGAATCGCCTAGCGTATCGCACATAAAGTAGTACAGGACTTTACTTTATATACACATACACACATATCCGAACACTGCTATCTTGAAACTAGGAGATGTATTTGTGTAGTTTCCTCTACTACACAGAGAACCAGGGTCTAGCACTTTCCAGTACAGGCACAGATCAAAAAAGTGCAAACAAGAAGCTTAGGGAACACTGTACCCCCATAACATTCCATAACATTCCATAACATGTTCACAGGCTCTGCCATAAAGTCCTGTGACCAGCATGGTACAATGTAAGCCATTATCACTATTAGTAAGAGAACCACTGATGTGGAGAGCTTCATTACTTCAAGTATGGTTATTACTTCAAGATCTATTAAAAATCCAATGCTGGTAAAAAGAGTTGAAGAGGCAATTTCAAAACCTATTTGGAATGGAAGGTACTGAGGCAATGATAGGAGAGTTGACAAATCATTCCATCTACACTGAAAAGGCTGTCCATTGTATTCCTACAAAGCATGAAAAGAAAAAGAACCTGGCGGAATGAGGGTTTTATAATGTAATAGTTAGTTGGGGGAGGGGGTCTACTATTGGGCTATGATTATTTTGTATGTATGCTTTTTTATTATTGTACTTTTGCTTACTACATAATAAATAACTTTTTACTACTTGTTATTCAGAAGAACTTAAAAAATATGTTTTTCACAGTAAAAATACATACTGTATTTGTTAATAAAACAAAATAAATAGGAAAAAAAAGCTTAACTGTCACCCAGCCATAACTTCCTTAATCTCTAAAAATTGCAGACCAAGCAATATCCTACATGTGTTTTTTTTTAGTAAATCAGTTCTGTACTATGAGAAAATACAGACGCAGCGGCCGTTATCTGACCATTTACCAACATGAATTGCGTACTATTGTGCATGGTAGTCCGAGAAGGTCCGCTGCAGACTTAATGGCCCATCGGATTAACATAGCAGGGGTCCCTGCTGTTTGAATCCTACAGGGGTCTACTTGTCTGAAAGAGACGCGCAGTAAGAGCCTGAATCCCTCTGCTTTGTTTAGATCCCACGTGGATTTTAACATGGCGGGGATACCGGCACACCATACCGGGGCCTATAACTTGGGAAGTAGGGGTCCCTGAGGCTGAAATCAACTTTGTTCAGCTCAGGAGCCCCCCTGCTCATGCACACTATAAATAAAAATAAAATATAAGCAGTTTCATTACCTTAACGGCTAGCCGCTAAGGCAATGAAGGTCTTAAGGCACAATAGCAGGTTAATTGGGTGCCGAGGGGGTGAGTGAAGGGGGTACTTGGCCCTTCACTCACCCCCTTTTCCCCCAATAAACATTACAATATATACTACCCACAATACAGAACATACCCACCCCCTATAACCCAACATAAAACATTTTTTATTTTTTCTGCACAGGATTGATACCAGAGGCCAGCAGGGATCCTCGTGTGGTCCCCGCAGGTGTCATGTGGCCCCACGGGGCTCCAGGGGTCCTCAGATGGTCCCTGCAGATGTCCAGCGGCCTTCATGGGGTCCCTATGAGGAGTCTGTGGGCCCCATGGGTGTCCTCAGGTGGTTCCTGTGGGTGTCTGGAGGCCTCCAGGTGGTCCCCACAGGTGTTCCGGGGCCCCATTGGGGGTCCTCGGGTTGTTCCTGCAGGTGTCTGGGGATCTTCGGGTGGTTCCCATGGGTGTCCGTGGGCCCCAGGTGGATCCTGTGGGTGTCTGGGGGCTCCAGGTGGTCCCCATGGGTGTCTGGCGGCCCAACGGGGTCCTCGGAGGGTCCCCGTGGGGGTCCTCAGATGTGTCCAAGGGTCTCCGCTGGCCTGCAGTATCAATTCTGTGCATAAAAAAGGCAATACATCAAATAAATACACCCCCCCCCCCCTAATACATACAGTACAGTAATGGGCAAAATGTATATTATCCAGATATGGATAATAGTGCATTTTCCCATTTAAAATAAAACATCAGCAACATAAAGTAAATTAAACTGGCACTTACACCTGCCAGGATGAAGGCTGTCCTCATCTTCATCATTGTCCTTGTCCTCCATGGGCATCAACAGCACAATAAAAAACACAATCTTATTGCCCCTGAACCCTTAAACATCATAGCAGTTAGTTACCACTATAGTAATTAAGGGGTTAACCCACACTCCCTCGCTGACCCTACACGGGGACACCACCCCCGCTACCCATTGATTAACACAGTGTTAAAGCATGCTCATATAATATGGGCATGCTTTAACACTATAGCAATAAATGGGAAAGCCAAAATAAAACACAGTATTACATAGAAATAAAAACCCATTACAAATGCCAATTTTTTTTTTAATTGGCACGGTAGCACACCCATGCCCTCCGGGCATGAACTACCACTATGCGTGGCAATATACAACCTGCCAATCACCAAAAGAAGCCTCAAATTTAAAACACATTCAATTTTAATCTTAAAAATGACACAAAAACAATTGATTGGCACGGTGGCACACTGAGCTGCCACAATGCCAGGCAATATACAACCTGCTCATCACCAAAAGAAGCCTCAAATAAAAACACATTCAATTTTAAACTTAAAAATGCCAAAAACACAATTGATTTGTACGGTGGTACGGTGGCACACCTATGCCCTGTGGGCATGAGCTGCCACAATGCCAGGCAATATACAACCTGCCAATAACCAAAACAAGCCTCATAATAAAAACATTACATTTTAATCTTAAAAATGCCAAAAATAAAATTGATTGGCATGGTGGCACACCCATGCCCTTTGGGCATGAGCTGCCACTATGCCAGGCAATATCCAACCTGCAAAAATAAAATACAGTACAGTACATGCATCAAATTAAAACCACGTTGCATTGTTAGCCATAACACAAAAAAAGCCAATAAACCAATTGATTGGCACAGTACCACACCAATGGTCTGTCACTATGTAAAAAAATACATGCATCAAATAAAAGACATTTACATTGGAATACAAAAGTTACAGTATGCCAATGTAAATGCCAACCTAAAAATAGACAACATTAAATAAAATACAAGCTATCTTTTTCTTTCTTTTTGATGTCTTCACCCACTGAATCTGACTCCAACACCAACACCAGCAGCAGCAACACCTGGTCCACGATGCAATGATCCTCAACAGCCATGGGCCACAGGTAAAATCTTTCATTCTTGTCTTCATCTGTAAATTGTAATCCACGGAATGACATACTCTACGCGTTTTGTCAGTAGTACGCCAACTTCATCAGGGGAATCTTCCCCTGTTGAAGTTGGCGTACCGCTGACGAAATGCGTAGCGTGCGTCATTCTGTTGGACGTCATTGGATCAGCTGTGAGGATTCCTTGTGGGTTACACATCTACGTAGCTGAAAGTGGTGTGTTTCAACCCGGTCATATTGGATCGTGAATTGAACATTCTACGCAGGGCAGCACTGTGGTGGCCATACACCCGGGCCACGGTCCTGTACGAGATTTGATTGGGACTACATTATCCACGACTAGAAGATAAGTGCATTTGTGGTGTGCTTCGGGGTGATTCACCTACCTTTGTTTGCGGAGCCGTATGGGATTCTTTGCGGTTCAGTAAGGAACTTCTGACGACTCACGGATCGGGTTACAGATTGAGCAACAAGGTACTCCATACACCCACACGTTCATAACATCAGTTCCTACTGCAACTTTTCTTCTTAGGAGGGGAGGTGTTCCCTCCTCGGCGTCTGGCTTTAAAATGAGACGACATAGGCTTTTATAGGCCTATGACGTCACATTTTGGTCAAATGTTTCCCACGGCCCTGATTGGGCCCTGAAAAACATGTGATTTGGGGAAAAATAAATAAAAATGATGACGTCATTTAAAGGCAATGACGCCAGCCAATCAGAATGCGTCATCAAAACAAAGATGGCTGGCGACACATGGTACGGTAGCCAATCAGAGCGTGGGAACGAAATCCCAACTCTGATTGGCTCAAGTAGACCATGTGACAGAGGCTTTGCTTCAGCCAATCAGAGTTGAGATGGAGTTCCCACGCTCTGATTGGCTACCGTACCATCTGAGGGTGGCCATGTTTCTTTTCATGACGTCATCTTAAAGGCAATTGAAGCTCAGCCATTCTGATTGGCTGGCGTCATTGCCTTTAAATGACGTCATTTCCCCCCCCCCCCAAATCACATGTTTTTCACGGCCCAATCAGGACCGTGGGAAACATTTGACCAAAATGTGACGTCATAGGCCTCTAAAAGCCTATGTCGTCTCATTTTGAAGCCAGACGCCGAGGATGAACACCTCCCCTCCTAAGAAGAAAAGAAGGGCGTGGCGTAAGAAGATGGAAGAAGACAAAGAAGACCCCAAAGAAGAAAAGAAGACCCCAAGACTGACGTAAAGGATTACAAATAGAAGAAAGAAGACACCGTTGTGGATTGTAAGGATTTATTATTTTATGGTTACCTTTGGATTGGTTCCAGTTCTTTCGGGTCGCCTGGATTTCGATGAGTGGGCATCTAATGGTAAGTAACAAAAGAAAAGTTTATTATTTTTACTTTTACAGGTTTTTTTCATTCCCATTTAATGCCCCTGAATTGATCTATGTCCCTATGGATATACATACATTCACAGACACTGAATGGGTGTATTCTATGTGATTTTTGGATGTAAATGCATTGTTTTTTATGCTCTATTATTGCCCCTGTATGTTATGTATATTTATCTATATGGATAGACATACAGGGATAATAATTGATTGTTTTGCTAATGTTTATGTTCTTTTCATGTATGTCTAATGTATTTAGCAGCTTTATTTATACATTGCTGTGAATAATGTAATTTGTATTTAGTTACATGTTATTTTTAATGGCTTATTTCTGGTAGTTAGATTTGAATGATGGTGGTTACTTTCAATTAGAATTATTTAGGCAATGGTTTGGCTTTAGGAATTAAATAGGGAATTGTACAATTGATTTGTATTGTATTGTAATTGGTTTAGGAAATTGATTGATTGATGGTAAATGTATTTATGTTGCTTAGTTTCTATTTGATTTTGATGATGGCATTGGTGGTTAGGGGACATTGTTCATAGTGTATTTTATTTTTACATATATTTTGCATAGTGTTACATGATGAACAGATTAATTGCATCATGTACACACACAATGCAATTGTGTGACATTTGATATACATTTGTGTAGCTGCTGGTTTGTTGGTTTATTTTTAAAAGTCCTGCTGGATTAATTGTAACATGCAATGTGGTGATTTTAAGATGAAGATTTCATGTTTTGATTTATGCATGTTTTATGTGTTTCATAATGGGAAAATAAAATATTATCCATATCTGGATAATAGTTATTTTGCCCATTACTGTACTTTATGTGTTAGGGGGCGGGGGGATGTGTGTTGTATATTGCTATGTTTATTGGGGCAATTGTCCTCAATAAACATGCTATTGTGCCTTAACCCCTTCATTGCCTTAGCGGATAGCCGCTAAGGTAATGAAGCTGCTTTAATGTATTTTTATTAATAGTGTGGGGGAGCAGGGGGTCCCTGAGCTGAACCGCATTGATTTCTGCCTCAGGGACCCCCTGCTTCCCGAGTTACAGGCCCCGGTTTGGGGCATCGGTGCCAGTGTCGCCGCCATCTTTATAGAGCCCACGTCGCGTCTTGGACGCTATAAAGATGGCGGCAACATTGCCCTCGATGCCCCATACCGGGGCCTGTAATTCGGGAAGCAGGGGGTCTCTGAGGCAGAAATCAATGCGGTTCAGCTCAGGGGACCCCCTGATCCCGCACACCATTATTAAAATGTACATGAATGCAGCTTCATTACCATAGCGGATAGCCGCTACGGTAAGGAATTATTGTTTATTGTTATGTGTGTTTTGACAGTAGTGTAGATGTGTAGGGGGTCTCCAGAGCTGAACCGCATTTGTTTCAGGTCCGGGGGCCCCCTACTTCAGGAGATACAGGCCCCTTTACGGGGTGCCGGTATCCCCTGCAGAATGTAAATGTCCCGGTCACGTGACACGAAAGCTTGAAAGTGCAGGGGATACCGGCACCCCATAACGGGGCCTGTATCTCCTGAAGTAAGTTGCCCCCAAACCTGAAACCAATGCAGGTAAGGTCCTGAGACCCCCTGCTCATGTACACTATTATTAAAATGTATTTCTTTAGTGTACGATCGCCTGTAACAGCCTTGCATGGAGATACAGAATCTCCATGCAAATGTTACAGGCGGCTTATTTTTTCTATCAGCTAGCGGTCATGAAGGTTAAGAACGTACGTACGTTAAAAAATGGGCTCAAGGCCTTAGTGAATCGCGTCTCCGGCCTCACTTTTTGACGGACGTGCGTTTTTCTTTCAACTGTACGCAAAAGCATTGAGCTTAGTGCATAGCCCCCATAATCTCTAAATTGGAACTGTTTGCATTGCCTATTTGTCAACGAAGTCTGCAGATACTCCATTTCATCTATCTTCCTAGGAGGACATACATATTCATGGTCAATGTTGACTTGTTTACATCTCAGAGATACTTATAAACCCACAAGGTTAATATCACAATCCTATTTAGGATATAGCATCCATTCTAGTTCAACCTTGTTATTTTTCTAATACTGTATATTGTTTTTATTTCATTGCCTTATATACCATTTTTAGTGGTTATATGTTGTCTGAATTGTATTAAATTTGTATTGATGTATGCAATATAGGTGTGTGTGCTTATCAATCTGGTGTTCACATGTGTTTAGGAATTGGTTATTCCTTGACGAGCAGCCCTCTCTAATTGCTTTATTTATATACCTTTATTCCCTGACTTTTTGTAAGGTCCGCAGCGAAAAACCCCGCCCCTCGGGTGCTTTCCGTGGCAGGAGAATAGGGCCGCGCGCGGGCAGACATGCGTGCACACGTAGGAGCGGTGTTGCTGAGGCGCGACCCCAGTGGGGAGGCAACACTCCCGCGCTGTCGTGTGATGTCACCGGCCCGCGCCATGCACCACCAACGCGCACTTCACTGAACTACCAATCAGCTGATCGCCGGAGTCCTCACCTGAGGCGTATCCCTATCTCTCCTTCTGAATCCTGCCATTGGAGGGTTTTCTCACACCCCTGTCCCTTCATTGGCTCCTTGCCCTTTTTATACTGGGCTCTCTCTCTCCTTCATTACTGAGCATAAACTTTGGTTTATGCGTTGTGCTTGCGCTGTCGGTTCGTTTTGTTTCTGCTGTTTGTGCTTTGTCTCTTGCTTGTATTTGATCAGTCCTTTCTCCAGTCCTGAATCTTGGCTTCACATTGGATTCCTACACTCTCCAACCCTTTGACCCCGGCTATGTACCTCGACCATTCTACCCCTGGACCACCGCTATGGACACTTACCAATCTCTACTCTCCAACACCGAACCACGGCAAGTACCTTGACTACCCTGACCTCACAAACCCTGATCCGGCTACACGACTTGGATTACACACTGCGGACCAGACCGCTTGGTTGTAGGTTGGTGCCTTACATCCCCACCCCAGCCCCGCGGTCTTAGTCCTGTTTGTGGTGAGCGCAGCGTGACACTTTTGATCTGTCTTCAATATCTACACTGTATAGCTCCCTCTCCTTAATTTGTGTACACAGTATATACATTTTTCAATTGTATTTTTTTGTGTGCTGGTCCTTTGTTTTTTTGTTTTTTCTATATCTATATATATCTACACATTATTAAAGTTATGGTGGGTAAAAAAAAGTGTCAAAAACCCTCCACAGTAAGGCATATAGCAAATGGAAATATTACTGTATGCTATATATATAGATATATAGATAGTGCAGAATAAATGAGTTCTTCGGTATTATTTAGGTGATACTTTTTTTTTTTTGGGACTAACAATTTATGTCATAGGACAAGCTTTCGAGAGTTTTTCTCTCTTCCTCAGGTCAGCAATACTGCAATACAGTGTGTGTATATATATATATATATATATATATATATATATATATATATATATAT